>CM075295.1:8655513-8683768 GCA_037672795.1 Lagerstroemia speciosa
AAAGGCCGATTTTGAAGAGATTTTCGCCAGAAAAATTTGAACTTTCCGCCGGCAGACGGAAGTTTGAAGGTTGAGGGAAAGAATTCCCGAGAAATCGGTGTCTCAGGCCCACCTGAACATCTCACCCCCCCCCTCTCTCTCGCTCGTTCACTCCATTGCCAACAAGGGCGTCGTTGTGAATCAACCTGCGTCTTCTTTGGGGAATTATAGGAGATGAGAGGCCGATCATTTCTTCGAAAGCTCTGGCTAGTGGAAGGAGCCAACGGCTGAGATCGCGTCCGGCGGATCTTGCCGCACAGTACGGTGCGTCGTATTACAATACTGCCCAATTACTCCAGAACAAATCAAGAACTTGACCTCGCGCAAGTCGTTAAAAATGATTTTTTTTTTGAATGATTAAACTTTTCTTCTCTCAATCCCACCAGAGGAAGCATCCCACGATGTCGACTGATCGTGTTCGCGTTTCATCGCAAGTCTGCCTATGACTTGTTAATAGAATAAATTACACGCGTTAAGTCCTATTCAGAGCGATGTATATCGACCCTTACCAGTAAACAGCCTTGAGCCGACAAGATTGACGTGTTTTTCTCTCGTTGTTGTTTCATGGGGACACTGGCATAGTCGCATGTACTACAGGAGATTGGTGGTACGTACGTTGACGGGAAGCTTGACAAGGAGATTGTAGAATTAATTACATGATAGCGGTGGCCAATTATTATGTAACTAAAAAACATTGCCTTACGTTGTTACTTGTCTTGACCATCTATGATTTGGCAAAATGGCGGATGGTAGGGATGAAACTTACTGGATAATCATTGCTCCAGGTACACTTTGTCGTGGCCGTCGAATCTGCTGTAATGTCGGTTTATTCAGGCAGGTGTTCTCCATTCATCTGTCTGATATTAAATGAGAGGATAGAGGAAGCGTTAGGATCCGTATCACATAAACGTGATAGTGATGGAGATGGAGTGTTATTCATACGTTGCATCAAAAAGAGAGTTGATAGTATTTTTTATTAATGAGCAGCAATGGGATGAGTATAAGATAGGGTCACACAACAGATACATGGTACAATGCTCATGGTAGGCAGCGTAAAATAAAAGAGGAATCCCAAAAACTCTTTAACGGAAGATTTTGAATACTCATTAGGCACATCAGTTATATTAATACTCTTGATCCATATTTATAAACATAGACAGAATTTATATAGAATATCCTTATTTTTCTCTATTCATATATAATTTTTCAAAAAATAGAGTATAATATCTTTAAAAAATAAGGAAATATTCACATTCAAAATTTAAGACATACCTCTAACAGAAGCACGAAAGAGATATACGGTCTCTGAAAAATTCTTTAGGATTTCGAACTTGTTAAGTGATACTAGAAAATAATAATCCAAATTATAGTATATCATAATCATTACTGATATACATTAACTTTGTCAAATTTTTTGACCTAATTAAAATTTTCTCCTAAAATTCAGCAAGAATGGCAGGGGCAAACCCAACAACGTGGGAAAATCGTAGCATGGACTTTGCAATGTTAGCTGACGTGGTGGCCGCGTACCCCAATCATTGCATGTGTCCCCGGCTCAGGCGCCTGACACGTGTGACATGTCAGCTGTGGCTAACGTATAATACAACAAGTATCTCTTTTTTTTTTTTTGGTTTTTGTTCCCAAAATGGACCAAAGGCAAGCCTTGTCTCTGATTGAAGAGAGTCTATGGACTTTGATGAACTTCACGGACATGGACCGAGGAAGCTTCCCCCCATCGTAGGATGAGAAGGTGGAGACTTGCACGAGCTCTATATCGCTTTATTAATAGGTGGATGGATCAGGATTGTTGCTTAAAACTATAATTAATATCAAGAAGATCAAATATCAAAATTATTGACTTCAAATTGGAAATAGCATTTCTTAGGATTCGCTGTCTCTATATAGAATATCAGTTCTTGATCTGAGAAGGGACATTAGGCCTTTCTATCTCAGCTTTCTTTGTTCAAAGCCACAAGTTTTCCGGGTCCTATCAGCCATTACTTCCCTTTGCGAAAAGTTAGAATCTCCATTCAACTGGATTGAATAGATCGATCGTAGCATCACATCTTCATAACATCGAGCACTCGATCTCACGTCGTGTAGGAGCTTTCAAGGATATCTTCTAAAGATCGAGCAATCAATCCTTCACGTAGACTCATGATACTTGAGATGGCGTGGAATTTCCATGTCGCTTTGTGTCCCCAGAACATATTTTTTTACAGGGTATTAGTTCCTTTGACAAAAACATCAAATTTATGTTCAGAAAAAAATTAGGAACAAAAGACCCCATAAATCATCAAAGAGAGAGTACGCCGTTCTTCAGACTGGTGCCTGCTTTACCCAAGTACTCATTTCTACTTTGCATGAACCGCACAGTCATATGGATTGAATTCCTCCTTACTTTATAACCATAAACTCAAGAGCCAAAAGCCCGAGAAGGCCACAAGAACGATCGATCCAGGCATATTCAGAAGTATTATTTAAGAACAGACACTTGGAACCCAAGAACTGTATCCCGTACCATCACAATATGCAGTCAATACATGTGAAGGTTGAAATCCCAAACCATATCTTTGCACTTCCACCCCTCCCTTTCCCTTATACGTGCCTGATCAATCCATCCCGATTACTTTGCTATACTATAACATATCATGACAGCTAATACCTCGGTGTAGAGGGGAAGAAACCGAGTTCTTCCTTTTATTGACCAGATTTTACAAAAGCCCACAGATAAATAATAGCTCTAATGACAGCAGTAGGTGTTGGGACAGGAATCTAAATCGGGTTACACACTGCACATACAATCAGGGGCAGGGTACGTGTAGATGGACTTCTTAGGCTTTCTCAACCTTATCTGGCTTGTCGGTCCTGGTGCCCCTCGATCACCGCTGCTTGGAAATCGGACCAGGTAATGGTTTTGTTAAGGAAGAGTTGACCCAGGAGTGCCATATTGGGTCTTATGGTCTTCAGGTTTTCATAGGTTCTGTGCCCCACCTGCAAACGATGAGTAAAGGTCATCAATCTCTCTAGCATGATTGGTATATCGATTACGTTCTCCAACTTCCAGAGACAAATTGACCATTTTAAAGGGCATTTGCCCAAATCAAGATGGCTGTAGCCTGAAAATAGTACCAATGCTGAACCAAAATGGACCAAGATTGCCTCTTTCATTAATCAATATTCCACATCCATACTCACCAATGCATTGTGCATGTTTCCAGGGGAAGCAGAGACGAAGATATCACTCTTCATGCTCACATAATAATCGACAGCAGCAAGCAGCGAAGCCTTCCCTTTGATCTCAAAGAGTTCGTTGGAAGAAGCAAGACTCTTCTTGTCTTCCATCAGCGGAAATAGCTCCCTCAAGGCCGCAATCCTTGCTTCCCCACCATAAACCTGAGGAGAGAAAATGAACCCAAAAGTAAAACCATTAGTACAGTCATTCATAGCAAAGCAGCTTATAACTATGAAGATGGTTCACTTCACATGCTAAGAACCGCCAGACAATCTCTGAGGAACAAATACAAAGGGAAACGGGTACTTTCATGCACTGAAAGTAGTCATTACAGGTCCTTTATCATGCAAAATTCCGCCCCCCACTCCCCACTCCTTTTCATTTCAATTTCTTAAAAAAGAATGAACAAGTGCCAGATAACAGTTTAAAAATGTGTTCTTCAATGAAGCATGAGAGATTGCCTTTATTCCCTGTGAATTTGGAGAAAAAATGGGATTTAAATGTTTTCCTCACACGGCATCGGAAATCTGGAACCATTCTCTAGAGTTAAATCACAAGTTTGGGATACGACAAACAGGATCTTGCAAGTAATACGGTTCATATACAGTTTCTTGAAGAACAAGCAAATATCACCTTGTGGGAGGCAAGGTATAGTCGAGCATTATTGTCGAAGCCCAGAGCAGCAAGTAGCAAACCAGTCTCCTCAGGGGTCAATGGGCATCGTCCTTGGCTTCTCAACTCCTCATCCGTGAATTGGGAATTGAGGACTCTCCCTTGCCAAATCACTTGACGGTACTTTGCCAGAGACAATTTCTCAGCTTTACCCCCACCAAAATCACAAGCTGAGTGGGCTGCCATATCCTACATAACACAAAACAAACTACAAGATTATCAAAATCACATATTTCACGTGAGAGAAGAGCAGAAATTATGGAATACCTGAGGAGAAATGCTCAAATGAAAGAACCATGAGAATTTTCACAAGTCAGATTGTACCTTATCGAAGCGAAGATGTAGCACAACAAACTTCCCGGGCTGCCTGCTATCTGGATCTGTAACCTTATGAACATAGTTAGTTTCAGCAGTTCCCCTGTCTGGAGAATTATAACGGAGGCGATTGACAAGGGCCTCTCCAAGTGCTGTAATGTGAGGAACGAAAGTCAAAGCTTGGAAGTTGACTTTGCATCGCAGCCGTTGGATTTGCATTGGCAGATTATCAAAGGTCAGGCGGTGAGAGAATGGGGCAATAGCTGCAATCCCGTAGCTGGAAAATAAACTTATAAGATACTTTGGATCATCAACATGGTGAAATGAAAATGGTGGTAATAAGGCTTAGAACTACTACACATATCGCACGAATATGGAGGGCATTAGAAAAAATTCCTATTAGAAATGCAACATAATTAATTGAACGAACTAGGCATCATAGTTATGCACATGCAACAATTTGTAATTGAATATATACCCTGTCTAAAACATTATTAAGTAATATATTATATAATACCAAAGGGAGGTTTATTTCACTTTTCTGGTAAATACAAACCTTTGGAGGACAGGCAAGACGTTCTCCTGGTACCAGTTGGCAGAAGCATGAACTGGTGCAGTCTTAATACGAGTGGGTCGAATTGCCGTGGCATAATACTCTCTAGTGCTCCATGAGAACTCGTCGGGAAGCTCTCTCACTATTGAGATATCATCCTTCAGAACATTTATGAAGTGCTCAACATCAAAGATGTCCTCAAAAGAGCTGCGCATGGGAATCAAAGGTCACTTGGCTGAGAACAAGGGTTTCCTTGACTGAATAAGTACAATCAAGAGATAGCTTTTACAAGTACCTCGAATCTTGCCAAACGGGATTCACTTCGAGATGGGGGATCACAAGAGTTGCATTCAGAATTTTTCCAACTGCCACTGCATCACATATCTGCAGAACAAATACACAAGCATAATTTGAGTACACAACTGAACATTTCCTTAATATCAAGAAGAAGATATGGCCGATGAATAGTTTGAAGTTCCATAGAATTTTCAAATTGTCAGTTTGATTTCAAAAAAACTACCCATGCAAAAAACCTCCTAATTAAATATCATAACAAATTTTGACCACAGCAAAATGTGCCCCGAATATTGAAATATCATTGAGTGTCACAGAGATGTTTTTCAGAATTTACTTTTCCATAATTTTTTCCCAAAATCTGGAGACTTATAAATGAAAATTCTCACCCCCATCCTTTGCTGATTCAGACCTCCATCAAGGAAGACTTGAAGGTATCCTTCAGATCTCTCAGGTAATGCTGCTGATAAGATTTATTAGAAACAGAAAATGAATATCCGACTATCTAAAACAAAGACAGAGTCAGATAACAGGCAAAGTAAAACTGCTAGCTTGCTTCAGACAACTTACAGGAACGGGGTGAAGAACGCATGCACTGTTTCAACCCTTGGCTGGGCAAAGGGCTCCAAAGTTCAGATTGCTCTTCACTCGACTAAATTGAAAACAGAAGAAGATCAAACGGACTAAGTGACAGAACAAATAAACAGCCGAAATAACTTCTCAGAAGACATTCAACTTGGACTCACAGTTTCTCGTTGCAATGCGCTCTTGAAGAGACGCATATGCCGAGGTTTGATGCCGGACCGTTCCTGCAAAAGGCCACTATTTATTGAACATCAAAGAATACAAGGGCTCGTTACTTTGTCAATGGCAAGTGATTGTTTAAAAAGACAACCAGAAATGACTCAATGAAGTTACCCAATTAAGGTAAAAAGGAAAAAGGTCATGAATTTCCCCAATAGATGGATCAAAATTCAGATCCAATAGAGGATGAACTTCATTCTGAAAAGAAGCCAAGACTATACTTCAAGATTTAAACCCGATTTCGTGGCATTACAGGATACCTTAGCCTCTACCAATTCCCCGAGCCCCAAGAAACACGCTTGGACCAGTAGGATGATAAATTTCATCTACCCAAAAATGCAGGGAAAATAACTTATCAGAGATTGAACATGAACAAGGAGTTTCCCGCAAGTACCGTCACGATCGTTAATAGGATTTAGGCAAAATTGCTATATTTAGCAGAAGAAAAAAGGGAACAACAAAAGACACACACTCGACCCAGGAAATTAATAGTTTTGATTGGCGTTTCGACGACAATTTCATCAAAAAGAAAAATCAGCCAAACACTAGCCGTGCAACATAATCCACCTGCCTCAGGTAGATACTGTCATGTAGAATAAACAAGAACTGGTCACTAAGCCATGTCCCAGTCACGAACTCGAGATTTGATAAGCATACTATTTGTAGCAGCAGATATAGCATAACTGCATTAAAGAACCCAACTTGACAGCAAAGTCGGTACCCAACTCTTTTCCTTTTCCAGCAACTTGGAAAGGAAACGAGGATGTTCCCAACAGGGAGGAGGAAGAGAAATCAAGAAAACGGAGCCCTACCGTGACAGTAGAAGGCGAAGAGGCATGGACCAGTGGGCTGAGAAGTCCGACCAAGAAGATGGGCAGGGCCAACCCTCTGCAGAGCTTCATTGCAGAGGAGACACAGAAGGTCCCAGATCTAAAACCGAATCAATCTAGAGCTCCTTGAAGACCATGAACTTGTTAAAGGGGTGGAGAGGAGAAGCAAGAACACAACCCAAGAACAAGAAAGAAGAGACTACAAAAGGGGGTGAGAGCTTATCATATATCTGGTTCTTTTATTAATTTTATTTTCTTCCTGTTCTTCTACAAAGAGGACGAGAAGGGAACAGGAAAGGAATGGAAAGGAAAGGAATAGGAGTGCAAGGGATGAATGTATCATTCACAATGACAACTGTGAGCTTTTGGCAAGCATTGATTATGCCAGGGCGGGTGTCGTTGTCAGGAGGGGCTGCCGGAATCCACAACTGTGACGGATTGTCCTCTCCCGATCTCTCTCCGCGTACTTCTCTTCTTCGTATCTCTGTTGTTTTGTTTTTAGCCTCGTCAAGAACCAAATTTCCTTGGATCAAGGTCCCCCGTGGTAGGGCAGTTTCCCTCATTTATCTCTGACCATTAAGCAAAAGTTAAGTTTCCATAGATCGGTCGGTAGGCAATGTCCAACATAATTGAACGGATTCTATTCCGATTATCTCCAGCGTTGGATAAGCGATCATCTCGTCAGCGATTTACACATGCCCGCAAACTCACACAATCACGAGTCATTGACTAGCATGCACACAGAGTGACCAGCTTCTCAGGACCGGTGTACCATGAGAAGAGGAGAAATAAGGCCACTGCCTTATCATCACAACCCACTGTAAATATGCAACAACCCGAAGTGCACATACGTAAATATGTACAAAATATACTTATATATGATATCAAATTACAGCACGAAAAAATAACACAAATAAGTTTTTTATAGCGGTTCAAGAGTTGGACCGTAATTTTGTTATGATTCTCTCTACTGTTAGTTATGCAGAGAAAGACTCAGATGCGGATACATGCATGTGATTTGTGGGGTCGCCCGTCATGGTCCACTTGCCTTCGCCCAAAGTTTATGCCTTTCCGGCTCGGAAGGAAGGGAACCCGTGGCCTGAGGTGGCAGCCCACGGGAAAAGATCCGTTGGGAGGGCAATACCGTACTTTCACTGCCCGGGGACCTTTTTCATTATTGTGCCACCGACAGTCCTCGTCCCATGTTTCTTGCTCGGCGAAATCGGAGAATTCGCGGATCGCGGCCGGAAGGGAACAACGCCGTCCGTTCTTATCGCTTCCTCTATTTTTGTAAGTCCTTGTTTTGTGAATTTTTCCCGAGGACCGATCAGATTTTTCGAGTCTCCGATCGCATTGACTGCTGCGACATCACCTCAAGCATTTATTATTTCCAATTGCAATAATTATGTATTTTTTTTGGATGAATTATTATTTACATATTATGAATAAATATTATATAAGAAGAGATGCTTGGTTGGATTTGATCACCTGTTGAAATTCCTTTCAACGCCATGAGCTGAAGAAAGCGACCGGTTCTTTAATAATACGGAATCTTTCTATCAATCCCTTTTCTTAAAAGTATAAAAATATGGCCTGGCTTTCATCGACGGAATCGTGCATGTAACAGTGATCTTAACTCGGAATGGTGAGAAATTCTTCAATGGTCTTTCAAGCTGAGATCGAACTTTTAATTCTCTCAACAATTTTTTTTTTATTTTTTATTTTAAAGAGTTCTCCCGATCGAAAAGGGTATAAAGGGAAGGTGGCAGCAAAGAGGTACCGGAGTCTTGTTAACAAAAATCGAGTCGAAATCTTTTAATTTTATGTTAAGAGCATACTAGAAGTCAAAAGTTCTATTAACTATTGACTAACCAATTCAATTCGAGTTAATTTGGCTCCTGAAAAGATAATACTCTCTGGACATCAATTTTCTCAATTTACACTGGGTAACATTTAGTGTCCGTTAATCATTAGATGTGCCTCATCGCCGCCACAATTGAAGGAACGTTAAGATTTGCACATAATTCACCGAATGAGCTGGCAAATTAATCCCAATTATTGGCAAGCGACTCTGATTTCATCAACGCCTGCCCAGAGTTCACATCATTATATCAACATTCCATTTATCGGCAATGACATGAGACCTTAACATAGATAATTGAGGGCGCTTTCAGTCGCATGTGTCGTATGTCCATGCGATCAATCTCGATCAACCAGTCGCACGTGCTCTCGATCTTTGATCAATAGACGGCAAATCACCCGGTATTATGATCACCCAAACCAGCAAGTATCGATGATGTTACGACTCCGATAATCGAATGACCGGATCTAGGGAAGAGAGGCACTGATGTCACATTTTTGTGTTAAAAAAGGAGCTGTGACCGACAGAGGCAATCGTAGGACTGAAGAAGAAAGATATGGTCTGCATTCATGGACCCAATACCTTGACCATTAGATGGAGGAGATATGCTCCCAACCATGGGACCCGATCATACAACTAATCGATCTGTCCAGAACAGGCCTGAGATGGGAGAATCCAGATCACCCGGAATACGGTAGCCTGCAAAAAGAAAAGTAAAATACCGAATCACCGAGATGTCGAACATAAATGAGGCATGATAACCTTGCGTAAACAATTGGATTTTTTAATGTTTGGGATCGATCCATTGTGTTGTGAGGTGGCGCTGGCCATGGTTCGTGTAGATGTTGATATGTGATAAGGTGCTTACCCGAGCTTAAGAGACATATCGGAGCTCACGCAGTCCACGGGAGGGCCGGTAGAGTTGCAGCCATTGGTAACCGACTCCGATGACAGGCCTTCCCGGTTCGCAAGGTTCTCCGAATCTGTTGTGGCACGTCCCCCTCCATTAGACATCTCCATCACCTGCTCTCCCGTCACGACCGGTCATGTAACCATTAGATGGCTGTTCATAGTCACGTCACATGCGAAAATAAAGATAAAATCTCCCCGAATCCTTTTCATGTATGGCAGGAAAAAAAAATCTTATATATAGCAGGCATACGGCGTGACATATATCACAGGTCAATAATTGTCAGCAAAGACAGCCTGACAACATCATTAACTTGTGACAAACATGTGATATACCCGTTATATAGAAAACTCTTTCCTTTGGCAGCCTACATAGTGAGAAATCATACCAGTTGCCTCAGTCTCTCGTTCTCTTCCATCAGCTGCATTTCCTGCACAATAATGTGATCCGAGTTCAAACACTATTTTCGAATCACATTCGAAGTTATACTTGGAAATCTTTCCATCTACCACAGCCTTGGTTACCTTCTCTTGAAGTTGGGTGATCTCTTTCGTAATGTACTCACCCTAAATTCACGTACGAAACTGAGTTAGATCGATCTAGTGACGACCTCAATATGAGCTCATAAATTACTGTTAGCGAGTGTCAATGCTAGTACAGACCTTTTTATCGATTACACGACCCAGCCCGGTTTCAAGAGATTTTTCTAGCTGCTGAAGTTCTTCTATGCTTAGTCCTTGGAGCTCCTCTCCCCTCATTTGCCTTGTGTTATCATAAGAATCGGTCATTATTCCATCTAATCATGAACAGGACACATAACAACAAAATAAGCTAATAAGAATTAGCAAGCATGACAGGCATTATTGTACCTAAGCTGATGGCTTTTGTCTGCAATTTCTTTGCTCAACCTCGTGTAGTTGCTGTTCTCCACTAGCTGTCGGAAAAAGCAAAAAGGACAAATTAAATCGGGAGTTTTATTTTGCAAAATTTCTGCGTGTATTCTTTTTAAATGTACAAGAGAGAAAAAGGGTGGATTTTCTTGATAGTTTTTCACACAATCAATACTGAAAATTTGAAGCTGAGACCTATGTAAGATAACACTTGTCGAACTGTTTTAATCAATCCATGTTAAAAAACATGATAGAATGTAATTTGGAAAAAATGTTGGAATGGATCATAGCTTCAAATGAAGTGATAAAACATTCAGAATTACTTATTCACTGTAATCATTCAATTAGATTCGATCTGAGTGAAGGAATATATGGTTAAAACGGAACTAGTTTCTCACTTAAATCAATTTCGGTTTGGTATTATTCATCCACTGTAATTATAAAAGTGTGTATATGCATATTTCCTTTCTTATTCCCTGTAATTCTAGATCTGTGTATATAGACAGGGAAATGCTTTGTTTTGGTTACTTATCGTTCTAGGCAGGAAGGAATTAAAAACCGAACAGGAGAAATAAACTGCAGAATCACAAACTCATCTGAGGATGTTTCATCAAAATTGCCTAAAGAGTTTTTTGAGTAGAATGAGGGAAATAAGAGGTATGACAGACCTGCAGCTCGAGGGATGGCTGATCCAATTTTTCGAGGTTCTTGGAGTGCAAATGATGCCGTTCTAGTATCTCCTTCATGCTGTACATGGGCAAAGAGGAGGAAAGGTTATGGAATCATAGCATTGTAAAAGTTATCTGAGAAAATGTAGCCAAAGCAAGTTGATGAAACACAGCTAAGGAACAAAAATGCTGAACTTTAGTGAGAAACACAAACATTAGCTTAAGATTCAAGTTTGATCAAATTTGCAGAAACAAACCATTAATGTCCTTCTTCCTAGGTGTTAATTGATTGAAACATTAGCTTTGCTGGTTACTTATTTTGTTCAGAAATGATGCTAGAGGGAGCAGTGGAGAGGGTCATCATTTGATTCCTTGTGACCAGATTGAAAATTCATCGATGAGATTCCTAAAAAGTACATCATTATGAAAACCAAAACAATCGATAACCAAGTCTAAAGGAGCAATTTTTGCATAAATTTGAAAGCACAGTGACAGGGACTTTCATCTTGTTCCATCACTATAACCTGTGCCATGCTCACATGGCTCAAATAAATCTTCCTCGAGGCTTAAACAATCTGAGGGTGTGGTCAGGAAGGATCGGTTTGAAATACACACAAGCAACATGATCACCATATTTGTTGTTCGAGTTGGCCATGCTTGTAAAGCTCCACAATGCAAGGAAAAATATCAAAAAGCTTGTACATAAAGTAACACCTGAATCTGAATCATATTAATAAGGTTTATATATATATATATATATATATCATTAAAGATATCAAACAGCCGACCAATCTGAGGAAGCTTTTGATAGTAAACGTGGACTGATTATCCTCAGAGAAGATGAACATAATATACCATTTACAGTCCAGTACTAGCGGTTACACCACACAAGTTGCTCCATATCGAGACTCGGGTAATAGTATAAACCTTGTATAAATGATACTCCATGAGGTTAATTGTTTTTATAATTACATAACCGTATCCGGTGCATGGTCTCTGGCATCAATGAGGCACTAATGTATGCCAAATGCATCTCTTTGTTCTTATGATCCATCTGCCTGCGTTTACTTTCTTATTAAGCTATATCTCTGATTACCTGCGAGACATTTTAAGATATACCATACATATATGAAAGTGTTATGTAACTACGAAGCTAAATACTTGCACCTAGCGATATACAGTATATATATAGTCTCACATTGCTCCCGTATCAACACGACTAGCTAGCCAGAAAAGCACCAACCGTATACCAGTTTTATAACACAGAGATTCAACATCGATGGATGTCAAATAAGATAATCAAGAAGACAAACAAGGTTTCTATGGAGAGAGTTGAAGTGAAGCTAACTGGCAGGAAAAACAGACGGTGTACCTCGAGCTAGAGTATTCGAAGAGCTTTCCCGTGGAGGAAAAGATGATCAAGGCCACGTCAGCATCGCAGAGGACAGAGAGCTCCTCGGCCTTCTTGAAGAGGCCCCTGCGCCGCTTCGAGAAGGTCACCTGCCTGGCCGCCGCGTTGGCTATTTTCTTGATCTGAATCTTCTCCCTCGCCATAGTATGCATATATGCTAGCACAAGACTTTGGCCTAACAAACCTATCATCACAGAAGGAAAAACATACGAGGACAAACATTATCCGTCAGCATTCTCGTGGATTTCATGGAACCGGCGATACAAAAACACGTACAAATGTAGTCATCAGGAACATGCTAAAAATGGAAATGGTGGTTTGGGGAAAGGGATGATTTTTACCCAATTTAGCCAAGGATCCCTTTTCTGGAAGCAAAGATAGAAAGAAACCCTAGGAGGAAGAAAGAGACCCCAGCAGAGATCCAAATTCCCAAGACCCAGAAAGCTCGTAATAAGCAAAATGGCTGACAGAGACAGAGAGAGAACTTATCCTCCTCTTCCTCAATACACCACTAGCAAAGACAGAGGTTGTCAAGAGGTATTTTGCACTTAAATGTAGAGAAAATTACCAACTTGGGTGGAGTTTTCTTTCCCTTTTTACTCTCTGGAATTGAGGAAGGAGGCGGAGAAGGAGAGACTGAGCTGGGTTCAGTCCATGAAGGAGCAGAGAGGTAAAGTTGAGTAGGATCCTGTGAAAAGAACAGAGGCCAGAGCTGCTTTAGTGGAGCCAGGTGTATCCCTTGGCTTTTATGACGAGGAACCCCCTTCACACAATTGGAAATTTAATTCTCGGGGTGGTCGGTTCGGCTCCGTAGGTGCCGAGGATGCCGATGGACTGATTAAGTGCAGATACAGAGATGTAGTGTTTCTGAGGAGCTATTGACTCATACCGTAGAAGAGATTTCACATAGTAGACACTAGGCTTTTGATTTTGATTTTATTCTGTTCTTATTGTTTGAATTGTTTGTCGAAGTGAGAACATACAACAGACAAGATTCATAGTTCGACTCTTTTGGAAGCCTTATATTTAGGGATTAATGACACATCTCCAATTATATAATACACTATTCAGTAAACTAGTTAATTATTATAGTACTGGATACTGCTGGTCGAGGTGAGAGGTTTGGTAGCACTTAAATGAATAAGATGGGAAACAACCGTGGGGTTGATTGGATGGGAGCTTGGTGGCTTCATAAATGCCAGAAGATAGAAGAGTAAGGCACGTGGAGTAAATAAGCTGGTTGGAGGACGTTCGTTATGTGTTTTATTCAAGCAAACTTTACGAGTTCGGGTCATGCTAGGTTCGCAGTTTTCACATCCGTACCTTGACGTACACTATATTCTTGTACAATCTAAATCTCTAGCAGTACTGTATTAATTGGATCAGCATTAAATGTTAGTCATTTTATATGCATAATATATTCATAACTGAACGTCAAAACTCGAACACTACGATGTGGAGATCATGGGTTCGTTAAAACGGTTATCCTCTTAGTGGATCGATATAATTTAAACATGAATTAGTTGTATAGTATTGGATTTTTTTATTATCAAATGGTGGGTACAGTAAAGGAGTATGAACGCATTATTTATATCTTTTAAAGTGGTGGTGTTTACCTCTTACACGAACAATCCGATAAAAGTTGCACACTTCAAATTGTTCACTTTGCCACTTTGGAGAGTTGAAGTTATTCATCTACATCTGGTATTGAATTTATGCCACATGAATCTTAAAGTTTTCATAATGTTTCGTTTAATATTCCAAACGATGATCACCATCTTCTCATAAGATCTTTATACCTTATCAACCAATTAACCGGTCACTTTTAAATAGGAAACGATCGTAAAAATGCGTGTGGAGTTTTGAACATAGCATGGTTAAAGATCAACATAGCATGAAGGAAACAATACAAGCAAACGCTTTGAGGAATAATAGTAATAGTAGTAGTAGTAATAATAATAATAGTAGTAGTGATAGTAGTAGTAGTAATAGTAAGTTTGTGGTAATAAATTTGAAGAATATTCTTCTGTTATTACTCACCAAGTGGTTCGTGGCATGTGTCTACAAATTTGAGTTAAAGTGGAGATTTGTTGGATTGTGGCAACAAATTTAAGGGATATTTCTGAGAATATATTTTTGAGAATATTTTAGGCAGTTCGTTATGATATGAGATTTTTTAATAATTAACATATCTCTAGAATACACACTATCCTATATCTTCTATTACTTTAAATGAGAACTGTGGTAATTTTGGTCTCTTTTTCTATTTTCAAAATTATCATTCATCCCAATTTAGTTATGTAATAGTTTCAAGTATTTTGTTGTCATTTTAATCATTTCAAAGTAGTTATTCCACCTGCTTTCTCCGCACAAATTTTTATTTTGAAATTGTATATGGTTCTCTTAATTGTCATGATTATATGAACTATTTGTTAACGAGATGTCATTCAACAACCATATTTTAGTATATTTATCCTTTTCAATTGTTTTCGGTGATCTTTACTGTGTGTAACACTAGTCATTCGTTGGTTATGTTATATGCATCGGTGTCATAAATCGGTGGTGTTGGGTCCGGAACAGCGTCTAGAAATTAAGAGAGTTGTAATATCAAATCAACCTTATACTCTATCTTAATATAATAAAAAAAAAATGCCCATTAAGTCTCTTTAGCCGGTGAGTACGGACTTAATTGTCCAGAATATTAAGCACGTGACTATCTCTTCCTTACTCGTAGAAGTTCAATTTCAATCCTTAAACACAACGGTCGCACTAACAACAACAATAACAATAACATTCTTAGGGAACCAATATTTAAACTTATTTCTTAACCTTCCCCTTTACGATTTTATCTAGTGTTAATAATAAGCACACAAATTTTATTATTTAATAAAATTGTAAAAAATAAAGTTTATTTATTAAATATTATTTTAACCGTAGTTAATTTCAAAGCATGTGATTTTTAGTCAAATATAAAAAGTAAATAATAAATTTATGAAAAAATTGAGTAATAATGTAGAAGAGGGATAAACTATGAGAAAAATTAATAAAAAAAGAGATCAGAGAGAAATAAAGCGATAATAAAAAAAATTAAGTAGTTACATATTAAAAAATTTATCATCACTTTCTTAATTTTTTTTTATCTAATAGTTATAAAATTAGTTTTTTTTTATATATTTATGAATAATTTGGAAAGCTAAAAGCATACCAAAAGAGGGAAGTTGCTTACATATATACCATAATAACAATAATTGTAATATAATCTTTTGTCGTTATCAAATTCTCCACACCAATTATCGTTCACGCTCCCTCTTTCCCTCGATCATCGGTCGCGATGTGTTACGGGCAAGAGAGACCCCCCTCCAGGGACCAACTCAACGCACCGGCCGGTCCGCCCCTGCCGGCCGACAACGCTGTGGCGGATCTGCGCGATCGACTGGCAGAGACTGAGGCGCGGCTCGCCCGTGCCAGGGCCCGCGAGGCTGAGCTGAGCCGCCTTCTCCAGGAGATGAAGCGGTTCTTGTCCGTCATGGAGATTCTGGAGGCCTACCTCAAGCGCCGGTTCAGCGAGGAGCAGGACCGCGTGGGACGCCTTTTTACTCCTCTGACCCGTAATTAGGTGTTTCTGTTCGTTGAAATTGCTGGATTCACTCCCTGGAATAGCTGTTGATCGGAGCTCTTGGAGATGTTTGTTGTTGTTATCCGTATAAATGTGTACAAATTGCAATTTCTGAACTTTGGAGCTTTCTATCTTAATAATTAATGCCTTCTGATGACGATGACATTGTAAAACCTGCCCCTTGTTATTGATTAGATTGACCTTTTGAAATTGTGGGTGTTTGTTCAAGTTAGTTTTCAGTTGATCCCGAAGGGAAGTTGTTTGGAAGTGAAGTTGTGGTTGTTCTAAGAAGATAGAGGAGAGACTGAGGCAGATGAAGAAGAATGACTCTAATCAGTTGCTCAATATCTTATGCAGTGAGCTTTTATACTGGTCATAGGCGCTTTTGATAAATAAGCTAATAAGCACCCGTAAAGCAACTCTTTATGTAGTCGAAGTGTGTAGTATTGCTTTGTTGTTGATTGAATTACATTCATGGAGTTGGATTTTACCCAGGTAATAATTGCTGTGTCCTATCACAGAGAAACTATTCTTTTCTGTATCAGGTAAGAGAATGAAGATCAACTAAGAGAATATTTACATCTGAATGTCTATCCTTGATTTACATTGATTTCTTATGAAAAATACTATGATGTTTGTCATGTTGCATTTTTCTCTTTCTAAGACCAGAAATGTATGTGTGTATGTATTGCTAAAAGGTCTTTTAGTTAGGACTTGCTGTTTAACCATGAAATGTGCATTTCTCTCATGAAGCAATCTGTGGAATAAACAACTGATTCATCTTAGCCGAGTGTTGTAAAGTTGCATGGCCGTTTTTGGGTATACGATGTCCTGAAATTTATTTTCTTGGAAATGAAGTTAGTAAATCTTAGTTTCTTATAGCTTTGATTAGAAATTCCACCTTTTAAGGAGCTAAGCTAATCACGAGAAAGACAGAAGCCACGATGTTGCCCGGGATAGTAGTCTGGCTGATTTCTAGAATGTATATGATGGGTTAGCTGGCTATTATTCTCGTAGATCACGAGTTAGAGAACTACCATTCTTAGACCTGTCTCTGTGGTTTAAACTCACAAACAAAGATCACTATAAATTCATCCTTTGCATGTCATTATTGATTACCTGCTATGTCCCTTGAATCATTCCAGCAAGTCAATTATGAGATTGTCTTTGATGGAGTTTGATGCCCGAGTAAAATTTTCTTCTATGTAAGTGGGAAGTTGTTGAAAGAAAAGTATTAACAAGTGGACAAGTGTGACGTTTTATATCATTGTCATGACATGCACTATTTGTTGTATCAAAGCCTTTGGCTAGTGTGCATGATAAGTCGGATATCCCATTGGTTATTTCTGTGAATCAACTATGCTGGATTTGTTAGGAATCTTTTTCTCAAGTTAAAACTGTCACTGCTAGGAGCTTTGGATATGTAAATATTTGCTGTTTGTCCACTCAAGGCTGCGTTTATCTGAGCCTCTTGCATACTTTTCAATTTATTATTTCTGTTGAATTTTCTTTTGGTGTTGTTAGTACACATCCTTCTTTCCTATTAGAGAGAATAGTCCCAATAATCTTTAGTCAAACAGAGACCTTATTTCATCAATGCTAATTACAAGTTTATGGTAAGTCCCAGGCTTTTGCCATTTCTTTTGAACGTTTTCATCTTGTATTCTGCTTACAGTTGATGTTCATGAAAGGAGGATAACCTTCATACATTACTTAACAGGTAATCAACTCAGATAATAAAAGGAGTATGAGCTTCCTTTATTCAGTTTCTTTGCTTTCTGTGCTTTCCTCAGTATGAATTATCTGCATCGGTTCTTTCATCGCAAGGAATAGTATTCTACTACATCTACTGTGAACAAGCATCTCTCTCTCCTCTCTCTCTATGGAAAGTGTATACTCTTTACTTCCTTTTCTAAGATATTATTAAAGATAAAATAAATGCAAGTGAAGAGTCAGGAAGTAAAGTTAGGGTTACCCTCTCTAAAGCTACAATTCGTGTGAATGATTGGGCTTATTCATTTGGATATATGCAGTTTGTGCTGATCTCTTAACTACATGTGCCTGATTGTAAGAATTCTGCCCGATTAAGTTGACCTAATCGTAGCAAAATGTGTATTCTAATCCTGTTCGAGTACATCATGAACTTCATCTTACTGATGTGATCCATCACCGCAGAAGCACTGTCTTTTATGATAGTTGTTTTAATCTTGACTTGTCAAGATTCTTTTGAAAACTTATGATCTCTAGTTTTAATTTAGACAATCTTAGATACCAACCAATAGCTTATGAAAATTTATGATCTCTTGTTTTCCAGTAACTTTGAGGCATTTGCTTGTTTGGTCAAATTAACTCAGTATGTCTTTGAAACCTCATACTTTGACATGAGCAAATATGCAATGTTCCTCATGTATTTTAGATACTGAATCACACTGCATGGTCAGACCTGAGGATGATTGAAGCCATCATCCCTTAAATGTTGGGTTCTAGGAAAATTGGATTTACAGACTAACCTATTAAGCTGGCGGATTCTTTTGAACGGAACTATTTAACCTGATTTTCTCCTTGACCACTCTTCTTGACTTAAATTGTTCCCATTTTGTTTGCAATTATCCAATTTAGCAATTTTTAATGAATCTAATTACATCTACTGAACCTCGGCTGGACCCATGAACTCCTAGCTATGCCTTGCCAAGAGTCATCTCCAGAAACTACAATTTCATATTCATTTATCTTCTTTGTACTTTCTTGGAAAACTCACTCTGACTACTCATGCCAATCAATATTCCTGGAAGGAAATCCCTACATTCTTTTGATCATTGCAGGTCCAGCTCAGTGTTCTGATCATATGGGCATATTCATTCTTTTTAACTTCTGGTGGAGCATATAATTACAAAGGGTGTGGTCCTGGCATTCCACGCTTGAATATCTTGATTGATTCCTGCAGGAGACATGCTTATACTATGAGAAGCTGTAGGACTGAAGTTTCCAGCTGCTGATTAGGTCAGGATTCCATACCCTCTGCAATGGGGCATCCCTATTTTCCATATGAGGACTTCATTGATTATGATCTTCATTTCCTTCGTTGCATCAGTTGATTTGGTTAGCAAGTTAACTTAAAGCTCTGCTGCTGACAAAATTAATCATACTGTACCTTCCTGACAGTTTCTTAGTCTTAAGCCAACTTGAACACAGGGACTGGTCCACATTTGTTTGATTTTGGAAAATGTGGAACGTTTTTTTATTTCCTGTGCGCTCTATTCTCTTCCTGAATAACTGAGTTAGATTCATTTTCATAAATGTTTCTTGTTACAGATGCTGTTTTCACTTTGCATGTTCTGTCTCTTGGGCAGGTTGAACAAACCGCACTACTACTCTGCTGGTCTGTTCACAGCCTCCAACTCCTGGCATTGTCAGCTGGGGAATTGCCCTGGAAGGTTTCTGCAGTATATTACCATGAGCTTCTATAGATAGCATCTACGTCAGTATATTACCATGAGTTTTCCAACATTTCAGTAATCACCATCTGAAATTTCCTATTCTTTTTTCCAAAATAGCCTCCTCAACAGAAACCTTACACCACCCTTTTTCTTGGAAGGAAGATATATGAGGTCAACATCAGAGGGATGATCTTGAAAGGAAGATCCAGTTTCATGAACTACAAACAATCTATAATATGGTATTTATCAATTATGTTTGAAAGAGGCTGAGGCGTGTAATTTCTCTGCTTGTTAACTTGTGCTTTTGCAGGAAAAGTCGGGGCTATTTTGGCTTCCCTACCTCAGGCCTTGGCCGCTTCCATATTGTGCTTCATATGGGCACTCACAGTGGCATTTGGCCTCTCGAATATGCAATATGGTCAGATGGGAAGCTTCCGAAATATGGCCATTGTTGCAGTAACAGTCCTAGTCAAGCCTGATGGTGCCAAGCTATTTGATTCCATTTTCGGCTGCTTCAGATGGACTAGCTCACAGTGGCAATGGTCAAGTTAGTTTCATCTGCAATTATGATCTGCCCATATTGGTTAAAGATTTATGAAATCTTTCGATTTGCAAGTGACTCCAGAAGCCACTATTTTGAAGCAAGAAAGTACAAAAGGTAAGATTGTTTTCAGAAAATCTCTATGGAAAGAAAGTAAATTACCATATGCACCTGATATTTCGAAGAGAGATTTAGGGAGGGGTGAGACGAAGCAAAAACGATTGCCATTTAACCTATCAACCCAAATCACTCTGAATCTTAACAAAATTATCGCGTCTCGAGCTGGATTTTGCAACAAACGGGTTTCTGTTGATGAGCATGGTGGTGACACTTGTGGTGGCACTGATACCGGACAGCACAGTTCCGGTAGCAAGCAAGAACGATGAGTGTACGGGTGGTCCCGGCCCAATGACCTAACAAATGATCAATCCTCGCTTGAAGACTAATCCCTGCCCAGATCGCTGAAACGACAGATTCAAAGACAGGAGATCCTGGACAAACTATTTTGTTGTGCTCTTTTATTACCATTCCTTCATGGAAAATTTACAATCCCTTCCCCATTCCCAGTTGCAGATCCAACAAAGCAGAGGGACCAAGGGACTGAGAGAAACCTTCATGCGAAGTTCATAGAAGATCCGTGAGTTTAAATTGAGATAAAAAAAAGGGACACTAATGGGTATATAGAATCTGTTGACGAGAGAAACACAGGACCCCGTGATCCTTTGAGTACACAAGACCTGTCTATAAAACTAGACAAATAAAAAAGGAACCATACTTAGAAGCCAGTCAAAAGTCCCACATTTGAGGAACTTCGGTATTCTTCACTGGCTTCTTGGCAGTTCGATCTAGGGATTATACTTAATGGTCATGTAGTCTCGGAATCGGGAATAGAACTTCTTCCCTTTTTTTTTGAGGTCAAATCTGGCTTGGAAATATATCTTAGCAACAATTGTTATTGTCAAGCCACAACATCTTGCTAACACTAAACTAGCAATGAGCTCGATTAGAGACGCATCTGATGAAGCTAAAAACAAAGGATGCTCTGCTCATTTATAGTCAGAAGTTCATTGAATTTTTTACCGATTCTAATTTGATTGAGTCGATCAGCTCACTTGACCCGAAAACCTTACATAAGTGAAGGAGACATCGAATCGGACCATTTGAATCAACTCTAATCGGTGTCCTCCTTGCATGTCCTGCTTTTAATCGGGTTAATTTAAGAATTAATACAGAGTGATAATACCCCGAGTGGAGGCAATAATCTTGAATAAAGAGAGGGAGAAGCGACAAGCGAGGAAGAAGACAGGCGGGGTGCACGTGCATCGCCGAAATAGTCGACATAGATTTCGAAATCGGGAGATGCTCCGCACGTGCTAGTCGGTCAAAGGTCAAAAGCTGAATTGCCCATAGTCTATGGGCCTAATCATTATTATTACTATTCCGGATTGATTTTTACGGTTATTGTTATATTTATCACTTATTTAATAAAAGCAGAGTCTGTACTCTGAATTGAAAATTATCGCGGGAGGAGGAAGAAGAGGACAAAGATAAGAACGGTGACGAGGATCTAATGACTCGAATCTTTCTGCACCCTCATCCTCATCGTCACCGTAATGTGCCTGAGGTATTCTTTTTCTGTACCAAAATATAAATGGGAATCTAAAATGGACAAATGAATGGGAACAAAAAGAGTAATGAAGATTCATTCATTAGATAAGGATTATATGCACGATCTCTTAATCTAGGCTCGGTATTGATGCAGATGAGATAGGAGTCGTCGGCATGGAGGGTCCGGTCGGATGGGAAGGTATTATATACTTTGACCATTTGTATGTAATGAACACAGTATATAACAGTGTTGATATAATATTACAAATTAGTATGATTAGATTGTTCCTACAATTACAGAGGTATGTGGAAGGCTTCTCCATTGCATGCATAAATATACATTCTCTTTTTCTTTTTCTTGGGGGAAAAATTTTACTTACGTACCGTCGAATTCACATGAAGTGACGCTAACAATTTTTTAATCTTAATCAGAATTTAGCGTTCATTCTTACGTGCACAGTATTGAATTAAATTGCTCGGTCTTTCTCGCCACCCGTCGCTCATCGACCGATGCCACGTTCCTTACGCACTCGGGGCAGACGAAAGCTTTGGGCCTCCGTGATCTGCTTACCTAACTACACATATCATCATGCCGCAATGGTAGGTAACTCCTTCTCTGCGACTTCATGGTCGTGCGTGAAATTGGAAGAAAGAATGCACCCAAATTAGAAACAAACAGTTGGGAAGAAAAGTAAATAATTATTATATGCATGAAAACACATCTTATACGTACTTACGTATATGTATGTACTCTGGCCACTGTGTACAAAATATATATATATATATATATTATATCGTGGATGGATTTAGGGAAGAAGTCTTGTATGTGAGGAGTATGTTATATACCGGTATTTCTGTGACGTCACAAACCAATAAAATTCAATTATCTTTAAAATTTTATAAAAAAATCTTAAATTAATTGAATTTTATTAATTTGTAATACTATATAAGTATTGTCACGTGATGTACCATTATGCATAAGAAATGATGGATTTACAAGAGGTACGGGTCTCCTGAATTCAGAAAAATTTATGAACCTGACAATATAAACAATAGTTTCTGCCATATTATCTCTTTGACTTCAGATTAGCATATACATGGATGGATTTAGAGGGTGTGCAGAAGACGATCACCCTTTTTAACTCAGAAAACCCATAAGATCTTATGCAATATTTATTGATTTTATATATTTTTCTGCTAGATTATATTGTTTTGCCCCGGAGAGTCCATCCTTTAACTCTTTCTTTAATTTCGCTCTCTTTAACTCGGTTTTCTGGATTCGTACATGTAAGTTTGTGTGCACACATGTGCGTAAAATAACACAACAAGAACGGTCAAAGCATAGGATGCTCGATCGGTCTGTTAGTCGGCAAGGTTGTATTGGCCGCGCAGTGTATACATACGTAGTGGTTTAGAGTATCGAGGATTAATTCTATGTGTAATTGTGTACTAACTAACATACGGATTATGCATAGCATTAGAGGGACAGAATCAAATTATAGTGAAAATCCACCGGTTAATTAGTCCCTAAAAACTGGAAGATTGGAAACGTAAAAAATAAATAAATAAACATGTTTTTTTTTTAAATAAAGGAAATAGGAGAGGAGGGGACCCAGGTGATCGGGGGCTGGTGTTTCCTCTCCTCTTTTCTCGGTCACTCGGTCTGGCACTATCGGAACCCTAATATCCCGTTTGTTTGTAAACCCTAGATAGGGTTCGTGCTAGCACAGTGGCTCGGATCCTGCGGCTCCCTATACGTATAGGCGATTATCTGTTCATCTGTCTTAAAAAAAAATTAATTACACGCACATAGATATGTTCTTTTTTCATTTGAAGTTCCGGAGAAGTACTCGAGGTGTACGAATACCATCTTAACATACATCTCCCATAAACTCGAACGAGAACCCACTATAATGCATTAAAATACAATGGATATCGATCGAAAAGCTCATGATGAATCAGAAGATCGTCATAAACTCACAAAAAAAAAAGTTTGTCACGATGACTTGGCGCATGTCCTTGTTTTGTTCATGATATTTCTTTACTCATGGAACTTAACTGTACAACAATAGGAAAAAAAATCTGTCTGCGTACGTTGTATTCGGTGCAAATCCTTGGTCCTCGTTTTCCATGTTAGGTCAAGTGCAAATATTATGTTAGTGTTACTCAGTCCGTTTTTTTTTTTTTTTTTTTTTTTACCGTAGAGGAAATTCATGAACCCACAAGAGGTAGCTAAGACAGTTTCCGATCACCAGAATCGAACATGAATTAACTGACGTGCTGGTAATGGGATCGAACTTATAAGGGGCACTTCAATCTGTCGAGTAACTTTCTGTTAGATAGGCTTCCATTTTGCGATACACATGTTGAACAAACGGTCCCCCCAAACTCCACACAACGCCACGCATGGCGATCAAGGATAGATCTTTTTCCTCTCTGTACACTAGCCGCTGTTCGATTTTGGTTGGCCGGTGAGGGGGTAAAATTCTTTAAAATCGAGAATGTGATCTTAATATAATGAAATAAGATTTCGACTTGTAATTTAGAGATTCAGAGTTCGATCATTACTTTGAGAGTTATGTGGTCCTTTATAAATTCTCCAAATTATGACTATTCTCTATTTGTAAGGTTAAGATGAATCAAATTATCAAAAGAAATCGGTATATTAACCTAGATTTCTAGACTGTTATGATAGGTGTGACGGTGGACTGGAATGGAATGGTAAATGTTCATATTACTCAAAATTGATCAGAACATTTTTTTTTAATAGAATGAAGTTTTTAATTGAAATTGACAGAATAAACGTTCTGTCTCGAAAAATTCATGAATACTCTTTCTTCTACCTTTAACTGGTAAGTCAAATCCATTTCTTTCATTTTCATTTTTAAGATTAATAGAAAAATTTACTGATATTAATCAATATTATTATTCTATTTAACTCGTCATTTAATCCATTTTTTCTTCATTTTATGGTACCAAACACCGCCGTAATACTTTTGACACCGGGCAACATAATGCTTGGAAGCTTGTTTGATCCAAACTCTAACGGTTTGATCAAATGACCTATAATTAAAAATTCGAATTAAAAAACTCCAGGGACTTATTATTTTTCCACTGATTTAATGATTTAGCTTAGAATTCCCTCTTATCAGACTAACATACACAAATAAGGTGAGTAAATATTTAACGTATAATATATAATAAATTTACTATGTAAATACCTCTCAGACCTTGGTAAGTATAAAACTTTTATAGTTTTCGAGTGTCGCCTTTGTATGTATCAAAATATAAATAATATTTTGTATAATTAACTTATTATATATCACATACCGAATATTTACTCGAGCTAGCTAGCATGCAAAGTACTGCTAAAGTTGGAAACCCTAACAAATCATCCAATGTCTCTCTCTCTCCCTCTCCCCGCTCTTATTCTGTCTAGTTTCAGACAAATTTTCTTCCTCGCAGAGCTAAAAGTCTTCGCCTCCCTCCTCCCCTCACTATTTTATTTCCCTCCCTCCCTCCCTCCTCCCCTCTCTGCTTCCTTTTAACTCTTCATCACCCAGCAAGCGCAGCAATCCTTCTCTCTCTCACATTACGATGTCGCTCTGTGTTTCCGCCGGTTGGCAGCAGGAACCGCTCATCTCCTCCATTAAAACTCTGCCACCTCGTCCCCCTCCCTCTCTTTCCCTCTCTAGAATTTCCTGGACATATCCAAAACTCCGGGTGATGGGTGCACTTTTGTCCAATGAGTCCCTTCATTAGCTCACCCCCCACGGGTAATGATTTCACCAATCTTCTTCTCTCTTTCTCTGTGTAATGACCTCTTTTGACTTCGTGATTATCGAAGTGTGTTAAAAAGAGAGCGTGGCAAAGTGAAGTTTAACCTCCGGCTATTCACTGAATCTCTGTAAGCGTAGAAGGGCCAGCAAGGAAAAGCGCAGTACAAGAAGTTTCTGATTAATGGCTCCGCCGGCGACGAACTGGCTCTCCTTCTCCCTTTCTCCGATGGAAACTCTGACAACCCCTTACGCTTCGGCCACTGCTTCCGCCGATTCTCACCACCTACCGTTCGACCACTCGGCCGCCGCCCCTCTCTCCTCTTCGACAGCTTCTACTCTCACGGTAGCTCCCAACTTATATTTTCATGCGTCCTTTTTAACTTCTCTTCAGTTTTGGGGCTTGAGAGTGTAATTGCATGAACGATCACTGGGTAACTGCTTGGATCAGTGAACCAATTTTTGCTGGTTTGATCGTCAGCAGTGTTGGGCTGGGATAAACCACCAAACTGTTTGATCAATCTCCCATTTCGTCAAAACCTTAAAATCTACAGCAGATTACATAGTTGTCCGGAGCTGGGTCCGGAGAATTTTCCGAAAAGTCCACTCCTTTCGCTTTCTTAGCCGATAACATTTACTCTGTCTCATCGATTGTGTGATCCTATGTTCTTTTTTGGGAACCGTTCCTCGCTTTCATAACGTTTCTACCTGTTTCAAACATCTTACGAACATATATTTATTTGTCTGCTTTGCCTATCAGTAGGCTGAAAATCATGTTCTATAACCCTATATCTGTGAGATTTTTGGGTCAGTGGTGTGGTGATTTCATTTGACTATGCTTGTGTGGATTCTATTGGAATGCGATCTCAGAATGTGTAGTTTGAAGCGCAGAACTCATCTTCTCTAATTTCCACTCCACATGCAGGGCTTGGTAACTTCACCAACAAGCCCCAAATCCTATTCCCGGAGCCATCAGCTCATGAACACCACCAGTTCCCGAACCAGCCGATCATGAAGCTCGAGAACTTCCTCGGGGACAGCCAAAGCGAGACCCAAGACTCATCGTCCCTCACCCACATCTATGAGCCCGCTGGCCCAACCTACTTCTCGAACCAGAGTGACCTCAAGGCGTTCCCTGGGACGTTCCAGTCATTCTCAGCTAATTCGGGGTCGGACGTCGAGGACTCAGCCTCGCTGGGTCGTGCCAGCCAGGTTCAGCATCAGCTCGATGAGTTCGCGGGCCACACGGTCGACTCGGGAGGCCATGAGATGGTCGGGTTCTCCTCTATGGACACCACAGCGGGCCTACCGCTGGTTGTGCCTGATATGGCTAAGAACTTGGCCATCTCGACTAAAGACTCGGATTGCTCGAAGAAGGTTGCTGATACATTTGGTCAGAGGACTTCGATTTACAGGGGAGTCACTAGGTTAGATCAGAAGCTGAATCTTTTATTAGTATCCATTCTTTCTGTTCGATTTAATTGATTTTTTGTATTGAAATGTAAGAATTTTGGATTGAGCAGGCACAGGTGGACGGGTAGATACGAGGCTCATCTTTGGGATAACAGCTGTAGGAGAGAGGGCCAGGCCAGGAAAGGGCGTCAAGGTTTTCTTCGTTTACTTTCTCCAGCTCACCTTTCTATTGTTATTTTTTTTTCTATGTGCTTTTAAGTATGCCTGTTTGCATTTGCATGTTTACTATCTTTGGTTGTACAAGATTTTCATAGTGCTTCGATAGAGCAACCCCATGAAAATCTTCTTGAATTGATTGTACAATATTTCTCTTTGTTTCTGGTTGTATGCGGTAGCTTAATGGACTTAACTAATCTAGAGTAGTGTCTGATCAGCCTATTAATGATTAAAACCTTTCAAATGTGATTTTTTTATTTATAATGTACGAATTCAAAATTTCATTTAAGAGAGGGGTCGAATTATTCCAACCACTGATCTTATGGGTCGTACAAGATTTTCATTGTGCTTCAATAGAGCAACCCTTGAAATATCTGACCTAAGAAAATTTTCCTGAATATTTGACCCTGTGAAGAACAGGAGAGAACAACGAGCAATCAACTTTTAATGTATTTCAGAGTGATCCAGGACCTAATGACAACTGAGTATTTTACATGGGTAGTAGTTATTCAGGCAAAATATTAATGCTGATAGATGAAATGATGGATAGGTAGATGGAGTTCATTTGCTCTCCGTGGAAAGCTTTAGCACTGTTGGAGTACAGGGGCACGTTAGAGAACCCTCACTTGCCATTAAAGGAGCTCTATAAGCCCTCGGACTGATTGACTTGAGTGGAATCTCGTAGTACAAACTACAGGACTTTCTCGAGAAATCCCTGATGTTCTTTTACGAGTTTTCTTGTCCATCCCCTGTTTCCTTTCAATCCCTGGTTCGAGCAGAAAGTGTGCCGCCATTTCTGTACTGGTTTGGCCTGTTCTGCTGTCTCTTTATTCATCATCGGCTCCTCCATGGGGCCCCTCCCCCCCTTCTTCTGCATTCAATTTGAAAGGGTTTCATTGACAAGACGCCATACCCTCAGAGGAAGTCACAGGGTTCTGACACATCTTTAAGCTTTTGCTTTTTGCACTTTTTTTTCTTTCTCCTCTTCAAATCTATCAGTCTGTGCGTGGAGGATCTGAGGATTGACCAGAGCACTTGACTTTGAAGTGTGAAAAGATGGGGGTGTCCTGTATTTTCGCCTGAATTTAATGACCTTGCAGGTTCTTTTCTGATTATTCTAATTGGATTCACATGTGGGCTGGTTCTTAATAAATTCTTTAAAGAGT
>CM075295.1:8684268-8707081 GCA_037672795.1 Lagerstroemia speciosa
CCAGAGTCTGGACCAGAAAAGCTTTGTTGCTCATCAAATCCAATAAAGCGGCAAAGAAAAGTAAAGGGGGACAAATGTAGAATTACCTTTTGAATGAATGAAATTCCTTTTTTTTTTTTTATGTGTGCATGTGTCACACACTCATATCCATGTTCGAAAGACTCAATTGTGGGCCTACCCCTTAATTATAGATGCACAAACTAAATGGCACTTTAATTGGGTAGCAATATTAAAAAAAAAAAAAGATTTCACAATTCTATTCGTAATTGATCAAACAATTGGTTTGGTGAAAAAGAGGAAAGTGGGTTGCTGATTCCGGGCTCTGATGATTCTAGGATCAGATCAAACATCTGAAGCATGGCCAGTGACCTTAGATTAGCTGGATTCATATTATAAATATGATATGGTTCATCAGAAAGAAACAAAACCAGAAACACAGCATGTGGCCAGCTGAAAAGACAAGAAATGGCCCTGTCAAAAAAGGACATGAACGAAAAGAAAAGCCGTTAAAGAAACTCCAGGACAAGAAACGGAGTAATTCATGGGATATTTTCAATTTCAGACATTAAATACCGAATCGCATGACCGGGAGCAGTAAATTGATTGACAGAGTACAGTAGGCGACATTATTTTCCAAGATGCTCCGAATTCAAACCAGTCGATTCGCAATCCCTGTATCAACTCAGGGTATTTGCTTTCGTAATTAATTAAATCAAAAGAAAACTCATTGCTCTCCGGCTCCAGAGGATTTCATCCGTTTCAGCGATTTACCGTGGGATGAGTTCGTCTAGTCCAATCAACAGTAAAGAGCTTTCCGCTCATTTGTACGGAAAAGTTGCGCAATTTCAGGCAGTAGTTTTTCGTCAAACGTCAGTGATGGATTTCTAGGAAACCTCTTCAAAGATGGTCACGTTTCCATCGGAATCAGATTAATTAGAACTCTGAACAGACGGAAGTCCCCGCTTCCACATGATAATTAGCCCAACGACGATGATTTTTGTTCGCTTATAACGAACATCGAACTCAAAACCATCTCGAAGTCATCCCAAAACAATTGGAAGCTCGATTAGGTAATTTACCTCCTTGTTGAAGAGGAGACCCAGGGACCGGCGCCTGTTTACTTGCTCATCCACCTTATCGTCCTCCGCTACAATCTCCTTCACTCCTTCAGTGTACTCTTCTCCTCCTTCACGGACAACTTCTACTATCTTTGCCGCTTCATCCTTCTTCTCCACCGTATCTGGCACCGTGACGGCGGTCTCGACCGCCTTCCTCTCTGACGCCGCAACAGCAACAGCCTCCTCCTTAGCCGGCTCCGGCGCCGGAGCCGGTGGCTCGCCCGCGTCGCCGCCCTTGGACACTTTCGGCTTAGTTGCGCAGCCTCCCATGATCCCTTTTTAAAAGTTCAAGAGAGAGGAAACAACGAAATCACTCAAAACGCCACGGAAGAAGAGAGGGTGGTGTTATATATAAGTGGCGGGGAAATTATGGGAGATTTAAATTATTTAAATTTTATTATAAGAAAATACTTGTAATTCATTGAATTCAGAAATAAACACAATAAATGAGTTGAAAGATACCTGAGAATTGAATTGGAAGACATATAAGAAATTAAATTAGATTCTTATCATATTGTCACTTTTTCTACCACACCAGCACCCAAAAAAAATTAGAACGAGAAATATTTTTTTCGAGAAAATTAGTTTAAGAAATATTTGGAAAAATAAGACTATTATGAAGGAAAGATCAAATTAAAGCACTTGCCCCTTTTTTCTTTATTTTTTTATTTGCTTAATTTCATGTAAAAATTAATAAATTTTAATTAATAAAAATTCAAATCAAGTCAATCGATTGATAATTTATTTTCATACAATTATTCTTCATTTATAACAGTCAAAATTAAAATCTTGTTTAAGAGGATAAACTAAAACACAATAATTATGTCATATTTAATCACCATTAATTTTGTAAGAAAACAATCCTTTTCATGTCTGAAAGTTTATGGTAATCTTTTTTTTTTTTTAAATAAATCTCATCGTTCTAATTATTAAAGTTAATGAGGATACTAGTAATACTGACCCAACAAATTATTTGATCGAGAAATTCTTATATGATTCTGCATCATCACATGTCGTAAAAAAATATCGATTAGATTATAATAAACAAGTAAAACAGTGCTACCCACCATAGCAATTGTCTTGATTATTATCAGTCAGAGTTATTTAATTAGTTATTCCTTGTCATATTATTATAAGGTAGTACAGTGTAAGAATTTCTTTTTTCCATTGGATTGAATATTGATCCAACTATCTCCCTGTATCTCGTCTAGATAGCTAGGTGGTCGATCCTCCTCTGACTTAGGTATCGAACGATCGATTAAGGCCGAAAGATCTAGTGGGGCACTTAAGTATCCTATCAAAAGTGAGGTATAAGAACAAAAATATTGTTGAGAATTGAATCCCACATCGACTAGGTTGACCATAGAAGAAGAAATTTGAATTTATAAGAGAATTGAATACTATCACGTATAAACTTAGACTTTCAAGTGAAAACGGATTCAATATTCTTATAGATCCACGGGAAAATTTAATATGATATCAAAGTGAATCTTGTCATGTGAAATTTGTGGCTCATTAAGTCCGAGACTAGAAGAAAAACGCCAAGTTCATGGCTAATTTATTAAGTACGGAAAAAGTTCAACTCATATATTAGACTGAGGACGAAAAAAAATGTCCTCCTTGTGATAGTTTATCCCCCTTACCTTAAACTGAAAGAAAAATATCCAGCTTAAGGTCAGTTATCAAGGACGGTATTTAAGGACACATGTCAAGTGTGAATATGTTACCACGTGAGAGCGAGTATTGAGAATTGAATCTTATATCAACTAAGTAGAAAAAGAAATACTTATTTATAGGAGAATTTGATGTTACCACTAACAGTTCAAACTCTTGAATGAAAAAAAAAATTCAAAACTCTTATAAATATAAGTAGAAATTTAATAAACATACTATTTTTCTTTGTATATTAACTGGTATTTAAGAACCTTAAAGTATGCAAATTTGGATCTGATTGTTACACTCAATAATATTTTCAATTGTAACTTTTTTTCTTTTATAATATTTGAATTAAAATTTTTAAAGGAAAATAAACTAGAAGACATGCGTTCCAACTAATGACATGAATCCTCTGTGGTATTCGTGCAGCCACTGAAAGCTGTTTTGTTAGATTAAATATTGAGTGGACATAAATAGATTAATATATTTTAACTAATAATTTTTTTTATCGAAATTGGCATTTTATTTAGATTTTTTTATTTCAAGTAACAAAAAACTTGGAGGGAGACAGCCTGTCAAATGTCGATTAGAGAGAGAAAAAAAGGGAGATTCCAAATGCTAAACTATATAACATGTTGGCTTGCGAATTATGAATCTGGGGCCGCCACCACATTCCTTTTCTAAGAAAAATAAAGTGTCCTAATTAATGGACACTAGCAATCTCGAACCGTTACAGTCTTAATTGGCATAACAGACCTTGCAAAATATTTAACAAAAATGAAGGGTCCAAACCGACCCCAACTTGCGATCGCATCATGGAGAGTCGGTACGCAACTCGAAGTGCAAGCTAGGCCAATTGACTGACCCAAAGAATTATCAAGAATTATAAGAAGTTCCATTGACTCATATGGTGTTGTTGTAAGATTAGGCTGGTCTCCACCTCTATGGTACTATTATCAACTCTATGGTGGCATGTCTTATGGGCTTTTTTTTATACGTGCCACCGGACCTATAAACTTCTAATTAATCCAGTTTAAACCAATTTGGCTCACTAAGATATGAAACTTCCCACCATGAGTTTTTTCCCATTTATCAAGACTCGAATTCGAAATTTTACTTAAAGAGATCAACTGTCAAACAATTTGAACTGACTCACGTTGGTTATGGGGCTTTCAATTTTTAAATGAAAACTTGGACATCTCTTGCAATGTTTCTTAATTAGCATAGTGGAAGCCACATCCCAAGGGGTTGGCAGCTTTGCATCTAAAACAAACTAAGCCGGATTAATCAGGAGGCAAAGACTTTAAGGTACAACATAGTTATGAGAACTGACTTGTTTATTTGAGACAGGGACAACAAAGCCAGCTTGATCAAAAACATGGACCATTAGCAAAAAGTCTTGCCAGAAATAACGATCGCACATACTATCGAGTTCACATAATAAATACGTACCTTTTGCACAGCTCTTCCAATTATAACATTCAAAATTTGACAGGGAACCTGCACCTCAAGCAACTCAACACAGTACCAAGCCCGAAAATCTCATCAAGATTTGAATGCAAGCAGTACACCCCGCTAAGCTCGTAAGTCAATTACAATTGGGTTTCGGTCAATTCCCTCTCTGTTACAAGTCCTAGCAGGTACATAACCGTTTCATGTGTCTGCAAGAATTAAACAATCATGAACCATCAGATGATCAGAATCTAAGACATGTCTGAGTTTCAAGGTAGTGGTGGCCACATACTCGAATTAGGTCTTCATTGTGCCAACTATTATGGCACCTAAAAGAGGTTCAATTGCAGAATTTGCCAACTTGTGCTGTCCCCTACATCCTCAATTTTATATATAAAACAAAAGAGAAGTTGAGGTGTCATTATAATTGCACTGTGTGCTTCATATACTCCCATTACTATCCATCCATGACCTAAGGAGCTAGGCACAGTTGAGCATGCTCTTCATCCTATTCATCGATTTGTAACATTTTCAGAGGGAAAAATGAACTGCATTGTTCGGATGGGTAGAGGAAGCTTGGATATAGATTCTACAACCATTAGGATTTCATTGTGTTCATGGCCAGAAACAATCATCAACCTTGTATCGTGATCAAAGTTCTTGGCTCTTCAGAGATTCGCTGAGGAAAACTTGTGAAATACTTGCCTAATGTAAGAAACGAGCATCACTGCAGATGAAATCAATGGAACCCTGGATATGGCAATCCTTGAAGCAATGGCAGCCCTTCATCTTCACATCCAATGGAGCAGCGAGGGTCTAGAACTTTTCCTTAGAAGAATGGTAGAATTTTCCTGCGCTGGTGAGCTTGGTACTGGGGCCATATTCTATAAAATTTGAAAATACATCAACATGTCAAATAAGTGCGTTTCAATGACAGCATCAAAAATTCTCCGGATCAATGTCATTTTCCAAATGTCCTAGGACAAGTGCAGCTGTATAGTAGGTTGTGGAAGAAATTTCATAATAATGATCCAAACATTGAGATGCGTACCTCACCATGAAGCTTACATCCCTTGTAATAAAGTTGTTCGGGAAAAGCTTTAATGGAACCACTACAGAATGTGCCTGCGCAGAATCTGCAGCATCATTACATGAAATTGCAGTGGATTTATACCCTTGTCCTTGAAGTGTAATATCTGGCTTTGCCCATGGGATAGTAACCTTTTCAATGTCAAAAATAAATATGTGGAAGAGTTGTATAAGGGACCATGCATATTTATGTAAGCTGACCATTCAGAAAGTGAACAAAGCATACACAAGTAAATGTAGTGACTAGCTTACTAGTACTTACCCTTATTTATCCAAATTACGTTTCTCTTCTGCCTAAAATTCCCAGCCACATCAACAACCAGCCACTTGCAGCACTGAGAACTTACAACAACCATTTCCATCAACACAAAGGGTCAAGATCTTGTTTGTATTATTGGGCAGGGAATGTTGAGAGGAAAACCATCACAACTTACAAATTGAAAGCCTCCTGACTTTCATTGGAATCCCTGTGGTGTCTGGTGGCATTTAACATGGAACTCAGAGGATGAAGTCACATATGACTGACGACTCAAAGGGATGGGAATCACTTGAATAAAAAGTAAAACAAAAAACTAGGAAAGAGATTTTGGGGTTAGTGAGATCTGTGGTTATTGCAGCTGCAAGAATAGCAACAGAGATAGTGAGATGTATTCTTGAGGAAATCATTTTTGGCTGGTCTAAGATACATAGATTTTAAGGGCAGCGTACCGACACAGTGTAAGCCCTTTGAATTCCAATTTCCTACGTAGAAAGAAAAATATAAGTTTGAGAAAGAAATCAGTCTGTATCAAGTTCCAGAAATTACCATGGACAAAGGAAGAAGATACCAGAGCAAGTGAGCCACAGAGAAATGGGTTAACCGATAGAACCATACTTCAAGAAGACGCATTTTCATGAATTTCACCAAAGCATTACAGTGTTCAACGCCCTAACGCTCGAAGAAATCACTAACAAAATAGACAAAGAAGAAGGCCATAAGCTCTAATCTGTTCGCAACCCGTGCATCCCTAAGCCCTCTCTCCCCTGATCCTCCTCGCAAGCTGGATATCCTTGGGCATAATCGTCACTCTCTTCGCATGAATGGCGCAAAGGTTCGTGTCCTCGAACAAACCAACCAAGTAAGCCTCAGCAGCCTCCTGGAGGGCTGCCACGGCGCTGCTTTGGAACCTGAGATCAGTCTTGAAGTCCTGAGCGATCTCCCTCACCAGCCTCTGGAACGGGAGCTTCCGGATCAGAAGCTCCGTGCTCTTCTGGTACTTCCGGATCTCCCTCAGCGCCACAGTCCCTGGCCTGAAACGGTGGGGCTTCTTGACACCACCGGTGGCCGGGGCGGACTTCCGAGCAGCCTTGGTGGCGAGCTGCTTACGCGGCGCCTTGCCTCCGGTGGATTTCCGCGCAGTCTGCTTTGTTCTTGCCATCTTGATGTCCTGAGCTTCGATCTGCAGAGAGACTGAAATTGAATTGATTTTGATTTGACTGAAGGAGCGTGGCAAGGAGTGATTTATATATTGGAGGAAGATTGAAAATTTTGGAGGGTAATGACGGGTGAAATTTTGGGGGCGAGGGATTTTTGGGGGTTCGATGAGAACCGTTGATCAGGGGCTTGCTTTGGATGGCTGAGATTCCAAGTGGGGATGCCCGCGGATCGCCATGGTGGCATACAATTAGGCAAGTAAATATTAAATGGGTTTATTTTGTAAATTTATTTCAGATTTTAATACGTGTAATTTTTTTAATTTTACATGCGTAATGATGTAAATAAAAATTTACACGATGAATTTATTATATATTATGCACTGAATATTATTTTGTATTCGGAATATTTGTTTGAATTAGTCATTGTTTCAATGAATTTTTTTCTTCAAATTGCATCTCGAAAATGGGGAACCCATATGCATATGATATGAGTGCGAATAGCTTTAGCTATAGCTAATGATCTTGAATTGACAGTTTGATTTAGGAATTGCCAGTTTACAGTTTCATAATATATGAAATCCGTTCTGAACTATGCCTGGGATAGTTCAAGGCCGGTTTAGAACCGGCCGGTCATGGTACCGGTTCAAAGTTCACTGAACAAATCACTAGTAAATTATATGTTAAATGTAAATTTTTTAGTTGATATATAGTTACTATTAAGAAATATTTAGATAATTCAATCTTTTAAAAATTTTTATGTTATATTTATTAAATTAAAAAAGTGATTGAGAAAAATGAACTTGATATAATTAATATCACACTTCAAAAAATATTATGATCTTTCTAAAAATTCATGTTTTTTCTAAAATTCACAAATTTTGTTTTATAAATTGTACAATCAAATTATGAAAATTATTGTCACGAGAAGTTTTTTTAGTGTATATACAAATATTTACAAAATTAGTTAACATTGTCTATGATATTTCAGAAGATGATAATGATGAAGGCTATATGTTTTAGCTGAGTATCAATATGTAAGTGTTTCAAGACATATATGTCAGTGAAATATTAAGAGGACAAATATTTTCAAGAATATATTAACAAGATATCAATAGAAAGAGTATATTCAATAATGGAAGTTAAGATATGTTAAATAGGCTACAGTTTCACCTTTCGAACTTGACAAGAACACGTTCCTAGAGACCTTATTTACATACGTGTTTTGTCAAATGTTGGTGAGATTATATTGGGTTTTATCATATCGGTGGCGAGGCTTACATCACATACTATTTTTTTAATATTTATCTCTACAAATTTGAGTAAGTAAAACATGTTATTTTGAGGCAATTAGATTATCTCTTTAATGCCTTTGGCAATTAGATTATTTTAATAGTAAAATTGCGAATGTTGGACCAATTCGATAGCAAATTTAATTTTGAGGATTGACTTGCTAATTGTGCATAAATTCAAGAACAATTTTGATGGAACTTTGTCACGTGAATAACGGCGTCAGGATTCTCTCTGACGTCGTTGACAACCGGACTAATTTGATGGTAAAATTACAAATCTTGAATCAATTTGGTGGCAAATTTAATTTGAGAACTAACTTAATGGTCGCATAGAAATTTTATGACTATTTTGACAGTTTACTCTAAAAATTTACACAATTAATTTATTATATATTATGTACCGAATATTTACGTGCATTCGCAATATTTATTTGAATTAGTCATCGTTTCAAGGAATTTTTTTCTTCAAATTGCATCTTGAAAATTGGGAACCCATATGCATACGAATAGCTTTAGCTATAGCTAATGATCTTGAATTGACAGTTTGATTCAGGAATTGGCAATTTACAGTTTCATAATATATGAAATCCATTCTGAACTGTCCCTGTGATAGTTCAAGGCCAGTTTAGAACTGGTCGGTCATGGTACTGGTTCAAAGTTCATTGAGCAAATCGCTAGTAAATTATATGTTAAATGTAAATTTTTTAGTTGATATATAGTTACTATTAAGAATTATTTAGATAATTCAATCTTTTAAAAAATTTTATGTTATTTTTATTAAATTAAAAAAGTGATTGAGAAAAATAGACTTGATATAATTAACATCACTCGTTAACCTAGACCAAAAGATCCTACATTCAATTTTCACCGGTGAAACTCTCATATCTCTTTATTCCATATTCCTTCTATCCTCTTTTGCACTTCACTTTTTTATGAAAATATTTTTAAAAAAAAAAGTGAAAAGAGACAGGTAAGTGACAACTTCTTCTTCCATTTTAATTTTAATTTTATAGCAATTCGGAACCAGAGCCATCAGTTTCTAAACCCATTCTATACAATGAGGAACTAACTCGGAACCGGATGCCCCACAGCCATGCACCGGTCCAGGCCCGATTCTAGATCTGACCGTTTTAGAGCCGATTTTGATCAGTCCAATTCTGGAGCGTGGCTAGGACTAGCTAATGAGTTAGAATGTCCAAACATGGATTGTTTTTAAGCAACCAGAACTTGAACTTGACCAACCAGAACTTGAACTTGACCCAACCAGGTGGAGTGAATAAAGAGGAAAATAGCCATGGATAATATACAATACCAAACTCCATTTGCAAAGCAATTGACTACGCCTTGGAAGATCATTTCGCCTAAAAGTTCCCTTTCATTACACTTCACTTCTACTACTGACTCATCACCTTCCACCACCACCTTCTCTGATCAAGTCAGAGTTGGCTTCCCAGGTAAGATGTTCAGAACTTCAGAGCTCCAACGTTTATTAATAGAAAAATCCGACATACTAACAACATTTATTCTCCATCAACAAGCCCAGTTCGTACCTTCTTATATAACGAAAATCGCAATAGCAAGTCTGTAAATAACAAACTGGTACTATAGCATAAGTTCCTCATGCAATATATTGAAATGATGAGACCTTAATCAGATGAGAACAAAAAGGAAACAAAAAGCGTCCGCAATCACTCTCCTGCATCGACAACCTGCAGCAGCAAGACATAGACTATACCTGCTTCTCAAGAAATTTATCGACCCATGACAAGAAGAGAACCTGTAGTTACTGAGCTGAAATTGCCCTCCTCTGTTACAGATCTCAATTCTTTGCAACGACGATTGAGCTCGAGTTCACATGACAGACACAAGGAAAACCGACTGAAGCAAAAAAATAACCCACCATGGAATACGAGACTGGCCGAATTTAGAAGCACTTCCGGTGGACAATTGATGGACCAGACTCGTCATATTCACCCTTGGAGATCCACATCTGGATTTTATGGTAGAAACCATCAGTATCTCAGAACAGTGAGCCTGACATTGAAAAGCAAACTTAATAAAGCAGGACATACCTGTTGGAAGGTGCTGAGAGAAGCAAGAATGGACCCTCCAATCCAGACACTGTATTTTCTCTCCGGGGGTGCGACAACCTTGATCTTCATGCTGCTAGGGGCAAGAGCAGTGATCTCCTTGCTCATCCTGTCTGCGATACCCGGGAACATAGTGGAACCTCCACTGAGCACAATGTTACCGTATAGATCCTTTCTAATATCAACATCACACTTCATGATGGAATTGTAGGTAGTCTCATGAATTCCTGCTGCTTCCATGCCAATCAGGGATGGCTGGAAGAGGACTTCTGGGCATCGGAACCTCTCGGCCCCAATGGTGATGACCTGCCCATCAGGGAGCTCGTAGTTCTTCTCCACTGATGAGCTGCTCTTGGCAGTCTCAAGCTCCTGCTCATAATCGAGGGCGACATAGGCAAGCTTTTCCTTCATGTCACGGACAATTTCCCGTTCGGCAGTGGTGGTGAACATGTAACCTCTCTCAGTGAGAATTTTCATCAAAGCATCAGTGAGATCACGGCCAGCAAGATCGAGACGGAGGATAGCATGGGGGAGTGCGTAACCCTCGTAGATGGGCACAGTGTGACTCACACCATCACCAGAATCCAGCACAATTCCTAGTGAAATCGAAACATTTTAGTTGGAACCAGAAAAATCTTGGATCGATACAGAGAAAGATGAAGTTGTGAATTAGCTATACGAACCAGTTGTACGACCACTAGCATACAGAGAGAGAACAGCCTGAATGGCAACATACATGGCAGGCACATTGAAGGTCTCAAACATGATCTGCGTCATCTTTTCCCTGTTGGCTTTAGGGTTGAGAGGTGCCTCTGTCAGGAGCACAGGGTGCTCTTCAGGGGCAACACGTAACTCATTGTAGATGTGTGATGCCAGATCTTCTCCATGTCATCCCAGTTGCTGACAATACCGTGTTCAATGGGGTATTTCAAGGTGAGTATACCTCTCTTGGATTGGGCCTCATCACCAACATAGGCATCCTTTTGCCCCATCCCAACCATGACACCAGTGTGCCTGGGACGACCAACAATACTTGGGAAGACTGCCCTGGGAGCATCATCACCGGCAAATCCCGCCTACATGTTAAGAAAAATGTTATAGGTTATGAATATGGGAAGGGAAATTATCAGATTCAGCTTTGCACAGCTGGAAAGTCATTACTCACCTTCACCATTCCAGTTCCATTGTCGCAGACAAGGGGCTGAATATCCTCAGCATCTGCCATTTTTGAAGATCTGCATGAAAGATTGCAGTAACATGAGCAAATGACAAGCCTATTTCGAATAAATAAACCATGAATTTATTGGGAAAAAGAATGCATGACCCTAGTCTAGTGGATTGGACTTCTGTTGCCACGAAAGCTTTGCTGTCCAAAGATCTAAAAAACATGTAACTGCTCCAAAATGAGCTTTAAGAAGATCGAATGGAGAGTACATAAAGCAAAACACCAAAAGAAAAATCATAGTCTGAAAGGCTCGATGTTTCCACTCCCAATATTGCAAACTTTCTTCAAAATGGTGAAACTTTCCTCTCAAATTTCCTACTTAACACTGAAGAAATGCTGTGGCTTAAGTTACTGCTGAATCAAGCATGGATCGACTATCGATCGGTCAAATCCTTTGCTGTTGTTTTATGGAAACACTAAATCATCGTGGAAATAGATCTAACCAGTCACAATTGATGTGGCTGGGACCATCGCCTAGCATGGAGGGCCCGTGCGAGAGGTATTGTCCGCTTTGGCCGCTTTGGACCTCACGGTTTTGTCCCTTAAAAGGCGCCTCTCTGGGTTGGGGATCTAGGCGAGACCTCTTATGAGGAGCTCACTCCCCCCGTCCGGCTCCGATGTGGGATTAGTCCCCATCACCACACCCCGAGCGTGAGGTCCAAAGGGCCCCACGGTGGGCGCCAATGATGTGGCTGGGACCATCGCCTAGCATGGAGGGCCCGTGCGAGAGGTATTGTCCGCTTTGGCCGCTTTGGACCTCACGGTTTTGTCCCTTAAAAGGCGCCTCTCAGAGAGGCGCCCACTGGGACAAAACCGTGCGGCCAAAGAGCCAAAGCGGACAATACCTCTCGGGCAGGACCTCACCCACGCACGCTCTGCCGGCTGGGCTGACGGGCACTCCTCTCAGAGAGGCGCCTTTTAAGGGACAAAACCGTGAGGTCCAAAGCGGCCAAAGCGGACAATACCTCTCGCACGGGCCCTCCATGCTAGGCGATGGTCCCAGCCACATCATTGGCGCCCACCGTGGGGCCCTTTGGACCTCACGCTCGGGGTGTGGTGATGGGGACTAATCCCACATCGGAGCCGGACGGGGGGAGTGAGCTCCTCATAAGAGGTCTCGCCTAGATCCCCAACCCAGAGAGGCGCCCACTGGGACAAAACCGTGCGGCCAAAGAGCCAAAGCGGACAATACCTCTCGGGCAGGACCTCACCCACGCACGCTCTGCCGGCTGGGCTGACGGGCACTCCTCTCAGAGAGGCGCCTTTTAAGGGACAAAACCGTGAGGTCCAAAGCGGCCAAAGCGGACAATACCTCTCGCACGGGCCCTCCATGCTAGGCGATGGTCCCAGCCACATCATTGGCGCCCACCGTGGGGCCCTTTGGACCTCACGCTCGGGGTGTGGTGATGGGGACTAATCCCACATCGGAGCCGGACGGGGGGAGTGAGCTCCTCATAAGAGGTCTCGCCTAGATCCCCAACCCAGAGAGGCGCCTTTTAAGGGACAAAACCGTGAGGTCCAAAGCGGCCAAAGCGGACAATACCTCTCGCACGGGCCCTCCATGCTAGGCGATGGTCCCAGCCACATCATTGGCGCCCACCGTGGGGCCCTTTGGACCTCACGCTCGGGGTGTGGTGATGGGGACTAATCCCACATCGGAGCCGGACGGGGGGAGTGAGCTCCTCATAAGAGGTCTCGCCTAGATCCCCAACCCAGAGAGGCGCCTTTTAAGGGACAAAACCGTGAGGTCCAAAGCGGCCAAAGCGGACAATACCTCTCGCACGGGCCCTCCATGCTAGGCGATGGTCCCAGCCACATCAACAATGTTAATTTCACATGATACAATACACATATGTAACTTTTCATATGGTTATATAAATAAAAATTTAAAACTGTAATAATCTGGAAAATTATTTTTCATGTCGCAAAATTATCCCATTAACCGTCCGGTGCAAATAAATATATCGAGGAAAATTCTTCGTAGTTTGAGGGAAGGCCAACAAGATGTTGGAAATGTGTATGTCGATCGATTTCTTCCTCAAAAACCAATCTCGAATCAGAAGAGATGCTACCGCATACAAGTATTGCATACGTGCAGGTTTTATGTATCCCCCCATGTTAATCTTATGCTCAGATGTCTAGATGCACATATTCAATTACATAAGTTTCCATCTTCCATCATGTCATGGAAATGGAAAGAATCTGACCGTCAAATGAGACCGATCAACTGGCGATCAAACAAACTTCCAGGAACGATCGAGCAGAGAAAGATGACAGAGGTTCAGATCTGAGCTCACCTTGTTCACAGAGAGCGAAATCGGAGGGGGATTGAGCTAGGAGCAGCACCGAAACGAACCTCCGACGACGACGGCCCCCGTCTCTCTCTTCCCTTCTGGTAAGAAACAGCGGAAAATGAGGGTGTTTACATAGAATCGGGAGGGAGCTTTCCAATGGTGGAGGTCCCTGAAAAGTTTAATTTCAATGTGCCCCCTAATATTCACAACTGTTTCAATTTAACCCTCGTAGTTTCTTGTTATCTCAAGTTTGAAACCTTTTTGTGGCTTAACTAGCAATCTCTCTCAAAATTGTATGTGGAAACCATCAAGTGATGACCATCACTAAATTGTGGAAGGAAGAGAGAGAAATTCCGAAGTTACTTCGAGTAGATGTAAACTAACTAGTCTGGGCTATTTTGATCAGACTATTAAGTCGAATCACCGGTTCTACTAATTTGAAATTAGTCAAGTTGGCATTTGCTCATTAGTGATGTATGTAAACATGTCCAGATGCAAGCAACTTGAATTAACTAAAATAACTGGCAAAGTGAACTGGCTTAGATTTCATTTCAATAGTGTATAATAGATTGACCCGAGAATTTTTCTTTCCTTCTGCGAGCCTAGTGATCCAAGAGTTTGTCATCGAGAATGAATGGATAAGATTTACCTGTTTGCATGGAGTAGTTAGTAGAGCGTGGAGAACTTTACGCGCCAATTTGGAGTTAACACATTTTATAATAGACTAAGAAGATGCAATTGATTGTTAATTACACCTAAGAAAGAATTACTGATAATTATTGGATCAGTTAGCAAAAAAACGGCGAGAGGAGCAATCACCTCCACCACGAGAAAACAAAAGGCATAGTGGGGCTGTCAGGCGGCCTCCTTTCGTCTTCCCGATCTCGTGGATCGTGTTGTCCGCGCCGTTGGATTTGACCTTCACCGTTGGATCAATTGTCGGAACTCCGTGCATCGTGTCTCGTGCCGGCCCGTGCGGGTCGGGTCGAGATCCGAAGAATGTCTTCCTTCCAAGTTCTCTTCTGAATCTTTTCCGGTTTCCCAGTTCCCACTCAAAGGGAATCGGGAATTCAATTTGCTGCCGGCCGAGCCGACTAGCCGAGAGCTCGGCTACGTATGGCTCTGTAAGATTATTTAAATATTCCTTCTTTTTTGCCTGGCCCTAGACCTGGCAAATTGTGTCGTGTCATGTTTAAACGTGTCGTGTCTAAACGTGTCCGGGTTAGAAACTCCAATGATCTAGATATGATACATTTATTTTTCGTGTTTAAACGGGTTCGTGTCTAAACCGTGTCTAAACCGGGTTGACCCATTTAATGTAAAATATCGACAATATATAATTATACTCTAATAATATATGATGTAATTGCTAAAATAATAATATTTATTGATAATTAGTACAATAAATAAACAAGATTAATCAATTATTGATCATGTAATGCATGTAATATTTTATATATCATAAAATTTTCATAATATAAATGTATTAAATGAGTCAATATATGTATAAAAATAGTTAATATATTTAATAAACGTGTTTAATCGTGTCGTGTCGTATTATACAGGTTCAAATCCAGTTAAACACGTTTATTTATCGTGTCTGTACAGGTTCGTGTCTAAACGGGTTCGTGTCTAAATAGGCTTGACCCAAACCCGCCTAACTCCGTGTCATATCGTGTCGGGTTACCGTGTCGTGTCAATAATTGCCAGGCCTACCTGGCCCTTATATTTTCTATTTTTTTCAGAGGAAAAATATAATACCACGGTCCATTACTCAAAAATATTAATTATTGATACTATTAAAATTATTGGGCCTTATATATTTATGCAAGATCTCCTCTTTATATAACAGATGTAGGATTGGGGTGTCATACACTTCCCGTAAAGGCCCAACGTCTCGCTAGGCTGTCGAGCCAGGTTCATATAACTCCTCGTCACTCGAGCCAAGGTCCAAATTACTCCCTATGATTCTGATTCGTTGATCAGCTTAACACACCACATGCAATCCCTCGTAATTGTGGGTCGGAGTCGACTCTAATACCATATATAACACTACGGGCCCGTCACCCAGTTGATGCTCTTGAGGTCATCGTACCATACGTATACACCCAAGATCTCCTCCTTGCACAACCGATATGTGATTTGGTTGTCATAGGAAATTTTGTCTATAGTAATTTTTAGTGCGAGAAAGATGTTTTAGTACGGCAGTCATAAGATGAGAGTTACCATGTTCGATGTGGACTTAAGACAAGAGTAACTGTATCCTACCAGTTTAAGTTAAGAAATAGTGTTATCCAGTTCTCCTGCCTCTAAAGTTTTTTGAAAAGCCATAGCAGTAGTAATGGCAATTCGATCACTCTCATTACGTTCAGCACTTGTGTCATCAATGCAATACCATCAAAGACACGACGTAGTTAAAAAAGTCGTTATCCTTCGAGGTCAGGTTTAAAGAATGTATTTTTAAACACAATCTTTTGTATCTAAAAGTTCATTTTATTAAGTTCTAAATACGAGATTTTTACTAAATAATAGCCCTTTAGCATGTGAAGGTAATGATCATACAAAATGACTTTATAATATTTTATCTTCTACGGGTATAAATTCTTCCGGCAGCAAGACATGTGCACAGGACAACCCATGTCACTGAAGAAAAAAAGGTCAAACTGTTGGGAGTTGGGTTGGCACCTGACAAGAGAGAGACACATCCGACGCGCAATGCTCCCATCATAAGTACCGATTCTCATAATAAAACAATTATTTCCGTCCCTTTTAAGTCACGCGTACGCCAATAGTCTCCCAATCATCATCTTTTACTCAACCTAGTCTTCCTTTTCAAAATATTTTTTAATCTAATTTTTACCGAAAAATATTTCTCAATCAATCTTGTAATTGCCTATGTGGTAAAAAAGTATTGATGTGAGAAAAAACCTATTTAATTTCTTACAAGTATTTCTACTAACTTCGTACGTGTCTTTCAATTAATTTATAGGACCTACGGTCAATTATATTTAAAATCCGATATATCATATATAATGCAAGTATTTTCTTGTAACCAAATTTAAATAGTTCAAATTTGATTGGATTTCCGCATTTTCACTGCGATCAACAAATCTCATAATAATACACTTCATAAGAAATACACGTAAGAAATTAAACAGGATTTTTCATGTGGGTGTCGACACTTTTTTTGTCACATCAACACTTTTTTTTTGCCACATAAGCCCTTACAAGATTAGATTGAAAAATATTTTAAAAATGACGATTGGATCGGGTAAAAACTTCTCGATCGTGACATCTTTTTCTCGCGTTTGAGTGTGGATCGAATCGATCGATGATGTCAGAGAAACTTCATGTTTGAGTTTACTCACCTTCAATTTACTCTCCTTCTGTTCTATAACGTTCGTTCCGCAATATTGATGAAATAATTTTTTTTTCATTTACAATTTTTTGGAAAATAAAAATAATTTCTCGCCGTGTTTATCTCCTTTGCGAGGCATGCCATGTTGCTTATAGAAAGGGAGCTTTTCTACGAGTGAGATGAGATGGGAATCCGACTGCGGATTTATTTTTGTTTTAATTAATATCATCAGTTTTATGGGGAGAATATTTTAAATAGTTTTTTAATGATTTACATTATTTGATTTTTTTTCCAGTAGAATATTATTTGATATTTAAAAAGCTAATAAGCAAGGAGTAATTTAGATTCTAACACGGTTGTTCACTAAAATTTATTACTTTTTAAATTATATATTTTCTTTTTTTACAAAAAAAAAACTTAAATCACAAACCTTAATTAAAAAAAAAATCAAATTAACCACCCCAGTTTGAGCATATTGTTCTAAAATTTTTAGGATGTAGTATCTATCTTATGGCGCCTTCCCCGGTGTTTTTTCACGAGAGATTTTTACGTTAACTCGGCTCGCTAGGTTATCCGTAAATTTCACCGATAAATATTTAATATGTTATCATTAAGCGTCACATCACATTTTTATATTCATTAATGATGTTCATTTTCTAATCATAATTTGAAATATTTGCTTACGTATTGAACGTTGAGTGACTGAGTTCGTCACATCATCCATGAGTTCGGCTAGTTTAACAATTTCTCCTTGTCGTACATGGTTCAGTCACGTCTAACTTGCGTGCCACCCATCAGAAAAGCAACTGGCAGAGAAAATTGGTTTGATCTGGCGGTAGCTAACTCGACCAAGAAACTGTGGATTTAATTCTCATCTGCAAAATTTCTCGCGTCTCTTTATTCCCTTGTCAATATACCCCTTTCTCGGCATGTGTATTTCTTTTATGTACCAAGGGAAAAAAAAAAAGCAACTTGCAAGGTGTTGGCAGTTTTCATTTCTTTTTCAATTTCAATATCTGTCCATTGAACCTGGGTAAGCTCGAGATCGAAAGGGAAATGTTTTAGTTCATGGTTAATTGTTGAGCCCGAGGGTGGGCTGGCCTCTTGGTTGGTTGTGCGGTGAAGAGACCTGAGAGATTCGCAAGGCCAAGCATGGCTCCAGGAAGCTCTCGGGCACCAGCAAGACAGCTAACAGGACGGCCGGGCCCGGTTGCCTGTGATTCTTTTTGTTCATCCATGAGTCTGTCCCTTGTCCTGTTGTATATTGTTCATCCGGGAGCAAGTCAGCCGAAACCGTTCTCTGTATGGAATTTGTGACATAGTATTAAAGGGAACAAACAATTAATATATTATCTCTTTTTAGATCACGTAAAAAAATTCATATTAAAAGTAAAAAGTTACATATAATGCATATTAAAATTTATCATAAATTATATATATATTGCTTTAAATAAACCCAAAAAAATTTTAGCCTCATTTTTAAGTTTCAAAAATACTATAAATCAAATTTAGTTTTCATCTTTTTCATAATTTAGCATACTTATCCATTTTATTAATTCATTATATTTTATTAATTATTTTTACAATTATCTCAATTATTTTTCATGATTATCTTAACTATACAATCTCTTTTAACTATTTTTACAATTCTCTAACTTCTTCCTCCGTTCTCAACGGTCATAAAAAGCATACTTTATCCATCAATGACTATATAAATTATCCGATTCTAATATATTTTTATTTAATTTGAAATACTTATTTTTTATCTACTATAATATTAAATTTTATTTATTTAATCATCTTAAATTTTTGTAATAAAATAAATAATTCACAATATATATTCAATTTAACCATCTTATGAACTGAATCCCGAAGCTTATTGAGGGGAGGGAAAAGCGGCGAGGCTTGTATAGACAAACCGGACCGGGGACGGCGTTAGGAAGGCGCTGCTCAGAAAAGGAAGAGAAAAGAGCTGCCGGATGGCACCCGCGAAGAAGGGCAAGACGAAGCCCAACTCGGCCGAGTCAACTCAGACCCCTACCAACAGCTTCCCGTCGTGCCTCCGCCCCGTCCCGCCATCCTCCGTCGCCATCACCATCCACGCGAAGCCTGGCTCCAAATCTGCCTCCATCACCGGTGCGTGCAATCCTCCTGAGTATTTGAGCACAAAACTCTTCTCTCTGATCGAGATTCTCAGGTTTTGCATTTGCGATCCCTTTTCTGCAGATTTGAGCGAGGAGGCAGTGGGTGTGCAAATCGACGCGCCGCCTAAGGATGGTGAAGCGAACGCCGCACTTCTCGATTACATGAGCTCGGTAAGTGTCCACTTGCTCCGCACCATTTCTATTGAATCAATTAAATTCTGGACATCTGACCTTGTAATCGCTCAGTCTTTTTTTTTAATTGCCTTGGCTTAATTTTAGAGAATCAACCAATATATGCTCCGGATGTATGCATCGAATTCACTGAATTAAGCTACGTTGAGATTTCTGATTTATAGTGTCAATTAACCATCCCCATACTTGAATTGATCATTCCGATTAGTTACAGTTTGCGCATGTTCATTGTTTAAGTTAGTGCCATTGAGCTTCGATGCTTCTGAAATGGAATTAGAAGGGTTTTACGAGTGGTTAATTGAGGTGGCCAAGTATAAGCTCAGGCCACTGAGAAGTGTAGATCCGTTTCAGGAATTCCTACAAACATCTGTAATAGAAAACAGGTGTACTCATCTAAATCATTCTAATATCGGCACTGTAATTTCAATTCTTCAAAGACAATGAAATCATTTTCATACTTTGCAATGCTTTTCCACGCTTAATACTATATTCTTGTTATGATGGGAAATTATTCATCGGATTGCTGTCAGATGAGAGAAGAATCAAACTCTTATGGCATAAACAAGCTAAAATTTGGCCTTTGTTAAAAGGAATGTTGAATTTTGTGTGTGTGTGTGTGTGTGTGTGTGTGTCAGTTCGCGTTCACAATGTCTTTGTTCCATTTGAAGATGTCCTTTCTTCGCTCCCCTTTCATCTTAACTAGCATTTCCTCTCGTGTTATAATGGACAGGTCTTAGGGGTGAAAAGGAGACAGGTTTCGCTTGGTTCTGGCTCTAGATCCCGAGACAAGGTTCTAATCGTGGAGGATGTAACGATCCAAGGTGTTTTTGAGTCGCTCTCAAAAGCCTCGAAATGATGATGTTGATGCTGATCGGTCGTGAGTGAATCTTCGAGAACCGTTGCTCACACTCTTCACACAAGACTGTATTAACAGTGGCTGAAACAAGAACTTGTTGCTTTGCTGCAGAGGATATAACTGGTAGCACATCTGTGATGTAGATGTGGATTAGAAGTTAAGACTTATTCTGAGCTGTATAAACTATATTGAGGCACGACCTTTTGCTTTTTCTTTTTTCGGTTTTACTGTAACACACAGTCTGCGGCAAACAATCATGAGATCCTCATGAATGGGTGAGATAGATTTCAATATGTTCCTTTACATCGGCTCTATGTCTGATATCTGTCTTTACCATGTGCCTATGAAAATTGGACTCCACTCCCCCTCTATCATCCTGGCACACGATTGGCTTTCTATGGCAAACTTTACGCTTTAAGTCCATTTTATTGCTGTGTTCATGGCTCTGTTCTCTGCAGAGGTTGGAACTTTGTGCATCTCTTCATTGTATGGCAATTTCATATTTAGTCTCCAAGTCCAAATCTAATTATTATTATATGTTTCTCTGTAAAATTACCATTACATATCAGGTGCATGAGTAGAAATTACACTTATGTAACACTTACTTTTTACGTTTACATCACGGAGCAAATTTAGGCAGGATACGGCATGGAGACGCGTCATATGGTATGAGCATAGAGCAAGGAAGCAGGGGAATGTCCACGGCATCAGCCTTTGTCTCATCAATGGGCACAGCAATGTGCCTTAAAGATGGCCATTGGCATTCTCAACAGTCAACAGCTGTTTCATATCCATCTTGCCATCTCCAACAGCCAACAGGTATGTTTGTCTCCCCCCCATTGAAACCACTCACACGCATAAACCCAATCTTCCAAAATTGCTTTATTGTCAGGAAGGCTCCAATCAATAATATTCTTGCAGCATATATTGACGGGCAGAACAATCATCCACTTTTCCAGCAATGCGTAGATTTTTATGCCTGGGCACATAATGTATCTCCTCATTCCATCTAATTCAGGCAAGAGAGTGTCAGTTTGTTTGTTCTGTCTTCAGCAGCTTCAGTAGTCCAAGGTCATTTTTTACACATCCATACTCCTCTGTCTATGGGACTAGTCTGAGATCTGATGCTGGAGTGCACTGGATGATCTTGGCTTCATAGTTTCATGGAGATGGAGGATATCTCTAACTATGCTGCATGAATCCCAACCAACTAGGACGTTGGAGCTAATCTTTTTGCTAAAGGGTAATTCATTGATGATTAATAGCTAGAAGCAGTTTGAGGCTAGACCATCTCCTCATTCCTCATTAGGACATGTCAAGGAAGGGAGGAGATTGGGATAGACCCAACAAAAGAAGATTTGGCTGCCCATTGGACTAACAGTGGGCTAAGAAGTTTTAAGATCTTGGGATAAAATTGACAGACCAAGTGCAAAAGTTCTTAAGAAGCAGCTGCGCCTTGAGAATAACTCATCCTAAGGCTGCAGTCTGAGAAGATCTTGGGTTGAGGTTCCCCTCGATAGCATCCCAGGCATCACCTCACAGATAGAGATGCACGTTGGAGCTAGTCAACCAAAAAACCTGAGCTTGAGCAAAATATGCACTTTCTGGCTAACTACTTGTTGGGAAAGGAATAGGCAAGTGAGAGCTATGGAGCTTGAAGAAGACCTAATCTTATTTAGTATCACTTATTTTATTATTATTCAAGATCATGTTTGACTGTATGGATAGTTAAATTTTAGTTAGAAATATAATATGTCAGTTTTTTTTTGTGTATAAATGAGACATATGAATGTAAAAGAGATAAAAAAAACAGAGAGATAAAAGTGGTACGGGGAGTGCTACTTTGAGATTGAATCGGCAGCATCAACTATACTAAATCATCTTTTGCTAAATATGTCTACTTTGTTGCATTGTATATTTTAAGAGTATAATGGCATCCACATTTAAATAAATTAAATTGAATTGATTAGATGGATTAACTCAGTATAGACCGGACCCCTTTACACACGCAACTCACCAAACATGAATTGATCTAATCATGAGACGTGACTCAGCGGCAAACTGAGCTATCTGTGAATGGAATTTACGTGCAATGCAGGCGTTGGAAACTCACCGGAAGCAACTTGGGTAATAAGCAAGCACTCATTGTCTAACTAAGAAAGACGAGTTATCGAGACATGAGATAATTTGCGCAATCTCTTATTTGGGATAAGTTTTGCTCGCAATCCCAGGGACAGCTTCAGATGCAGCTGATGAATGAAGTGGGACATGGAGGAGCGGCGATGTCGATGGTGCCTTCGAGCATCAGCAAAACCTTCCTCATCGTCGGTCGAAGCGAAGGCTCTTCCTGGATGCACCAGATAGCCACCCTAACCATCCTCTCGAGCTGTCTCCCGTCGACGCCCTCGTCTCCATTGACTAATCGGTGCAGCTCCCCTGCCTGGAAGCAGTCGCTGACCCAGTGCTCGAGTATGATCTCTTCCTCCGGGAGGCTCTGGTCCATGTTCCTCCGGCTGCACACGATCTCCAGCAGCACCACCCCGAAGCTGTAGACATCGGCCTTTGTCGTGATGGGCAGGTTCTTGTGCCACTCCGGCAACGTAGCCTCTTGTACCTCGGATCTTGGTGAAAGTG
>CM075295.1:8707581-8724315 GCA_037672795.1 Lagerstroemia speciosa
GGCACTGTCAGAACAGATTCGGAGATATCCGGGTGATAATTTATACGGCTCGTGTGTGGATCCAATGGCACTTGTCCAGATTGTCGAGACTCCGAGGTGGAAGAAGCTCCTGAGCTTCGCAGGCCCCGGGTTTTTGGTCTCCGTGGCATACCTCGACCCCGGAAACTGTATATTATTGTCCCTCTCCTGAACATGAACTATAATAGTGCTTCACTTAAATTACTGCAGTAACTCATCCATTAATGAGTGCTTCACTTTATTAGTTTTTACTCAATCGAGCTCTTTCTAATCACGTCGCTCTTTTCTTGATACCGGTCGGGATGCCGCAGTGGAAACCGATCTTCAGGCCGGAGCAGACAGAAATACAAGGTAACTTTCCGGTCTCCTTTTCATAGATAACCTGGTATATATGTGCCTTATACGGCTGTCATTTGCCTTGTTCGGACAACAGCTACTATGGATCGTGCTGTTCGGGCTTGCCTACGCTCTCATCATCCAGTCACGGTCAGCCCAATCTTGGAGTTGTCACAGGTAGCCTCGGATCACTGAATGAATGATTGTTCGATGCTGAACTTAAGAGAACAATATTCTAAGCTGTGTGCGATGTTATTCCTAGGCAAGCATCTGTCGGAGCACTGCAGGATGGAGTATCCAGCCTTGGTGATTACTGTCTCTGGGCGCTAGCTGAAGTTGCCGTGATTGCCGCTGACATCCCTGAAGGTTCTGGCTCCATTTACACCGAAACGCACCACGTGACATGTGTTATCTGTTGCCGGATAATAAATACCGAACATGATCTCGTCATTGAATGACCTTCTCTTACCGTATACATCCCAATGCAGTGAAGAGTCCCGTCAGTTTCAGATGTCTGTGGCCTTGTCCACTAGCTTTATCCAAAAACGACTTGTTCAACTGCTCTTTCTTTTTCCTGTGTTTTGTCCAATTAAAGCAGTGATAGGAACGGCAGTGGCCCTCAACATGCTCCTCAAGGTGCCCATATGGGCAGGGGTGCTGCTCTCCGGGTTGAATACTCTCCTCCTCCTCGGATTGCAGAGATATGGAGTAAGTAATTAATCGGAAACTGACACATCTACTGTAAAATGAAATGGTTTCGATGTGTCTAAGCAAAGAACGTCACAATAACACTCAAACTGCAAACTATCGGTCACTGATCTGCTGGTTTGTTTATTTGAACTAATTTGCAGATAAGGAAACTGGAGATCGTGATCGGGGTGCTACTTCTGGTGGTGGGAGGCTGCTTCTTCACCGTAATGGTGCATGCCAGGCCCGATTCCGAGGAGATCGTGACTGGGATGTTCGTGCCAAGTTTGAGTGGCGGTCAAGCAACCAGAGATGCGGTTGCCCTCCTCGGAGCCCTCATAATGCCGTAACATTTCACTTCTACCCTTTTTACACACACACACACACATGACAACATAATATTAAGGAGACTGAAAAGGAAAAACAAAAAGGTATGGAAACAGAGGTGGCACAAAGACTCTGACTCACAACCAAGAAATTCTGAATTTGATTCTCGCGACTTTCTTCCGTAGAGTATAGGGAATGTATACTGGAAATCTGATGGTGTGATTGAATAATGCTGCACTAAGACCCATCATCCTTGCACTGCAATTTTGTTTTCATCGTTGCTTAATCGTGTGGGTGGACTGATGTATAAGAACCACAAAATTTCAGGCACAATCTTTACCTCCATTCGGCACTCGTAATCTCGAGAAAAATCCAGCACTCCTCCGAAGGTATTCGGGTCAGTAAGTCCACTGCAATCTGCTTCACACTATGTAGAAACAAGACATTCTTAGAGTTTGTATGCTATACATATGGTTCCTTGTACTTTCCTGATGTTCTCGACAGATGGTCCGTAAGCCAATGATGTTTCGGTCTAACTTTGGCTTATAATTGTTGAGTGAGGCAGACAGCAAGCAGGTACTTCCTGCTGGAGAGTGGGATAGCTCTGTTCTTCACATTCCTCATCAACGTGGCCGTGATGTCGCTGAGTGCAAGCGTGTGCTCTCGCCCTGCAATCTCCGCACAGATTGACAAGTCTCAGTGCAAGGACATCACTCTGCAATCTGCTGCCGTCTTGCTCAAGGTCGCTTCCACCCGCTCTCAGATATATCTAGTAAATCTCCTCCTCTGGTTGTCGTCACATCGGTTTTGCTTAATGTAGTCGACGTGCTTTGCTAGAATGCACTTGGGAATTGGAGTTCGAAGCTGTATGCTGTTTCCTTGCTTGCCTCGGGCCAGAGCTCGACCGTCACTGGAACCTATGCCGGCCAGTACGTTATGCAGGTGCTCAATCCTATCTCTTACATGCCAACTTCTTCCGGTCAAGAAGTCTCCTTAGATCAACTAAATCTCAAATACCAGACTTCCAATGGGGAAAATAGCTCAATCTGATCCTTGATACCGGACTAGTCTTGCTGTGCCAGGTCCGGGCAGTAGAACGTGGGAATATGTTTATTTTTTTTCCCGTTGATCGGCAGGGCTTTCTGGATCTGAGAATGAAGCTTTGGTTAAGGAATCTGATGACAAGGTGCATAGCTATTGCTCCGAGTTTGGTGGTCTGCATCATAGGCGGATCTGCTGGAGCTTCCCGGCTAATCATCGTTGCTTCCGTAAAGCTCTTTTACTTGATTTACTTCAAGAAAAGGAAAATGGAACATTTTTCCAACATCTTCTCCTGTTTGATTGATGACCTTGAAACAGATGATCCTGTCGTTCGATCTGCCTTTTGCATTGGTCCCGCTCCTCCGGTTCACAAGCAGCCAAGCCAAAATGCATCAGCACAAGAGTTCCCCAGTGGTAAATCCCCTAAACAACTCAAAATCTGTAAGATATTGGGGAAGTAATATCTGAGGAAAACCATGGTAACTGTTTTCAGAGGTTGTCTTACCATTGTTGTCTCCAGAGTGTTTTCAGGTCCTAGAAAACATCACATTTGTTGCTTTCTCTGTGCTGCCAGCGAAGTACATGGAAGCAGTTCAAGAAGACACTTAACGAACAGCCCTGCACTCTCACCGTTGTACCTTTCTATCTTTCCCACACTTCTTTTCTGTGCCATTTCATTACAGGTATCCTCCCTCTCTTGGATTTTGGGGTTCGGCACGATCAGTATTAACATGTACTTCATCAGCACAAGCTTAGCCAGATGGATGATGAGCGGCCGAGTGCCCAAGATATGGTTAGCTCTGGTGGCAACGGTCATTTTTCCTGCTATGATTGCCTACGCCGGCATGCTATTATACCTTACCTGCAAACCAGAGACCCCTTCTCCAGGCTCCGTGGGCTCGCAACCAGATGTTGCCACAAGCGGCAGTAGAACACCAGATTTGGATTCGAATGGCGGAGGATCCGACCGGATTGAAATGGTTGAAGAGATCACTGCATAGAGTTGCAAGTACTTTCCTAGTTCTGCTGGATACATGCATGTAGACATTCGATAAGTTGTGGTGGATCGTGCATTTAGCCATTCGATCATGGAAAATGGTAATATTTCAATAAAAATTCCACCAATGATATAATTTTTCAGTTTATTGGTCGTGAAGTGAGCAAATGTATCAATGTTTTGAAGTCAGAAATGTTAAAATTACAACATGTTTTGTAACCAAATGCAGTAAATATGAGATTGGAAAGGAAACTTGAACATTTCAATCTCCCAGAATTGATGGGACCATGTGGTAGAAATTGGGGATGTTTGGTATGATATTGCTGATGTTACAAAGAACCAGTCTTCAAAGAACAAAGTTTCTGTTGCTTTGCTCTAAATAGATGCAAAAAGATGCTACTTACAGGCGGAAATGAAATCAGAGCACAGCAAAATCATGCCATCGAGTCACTGCCTTCTGTCTCTTTCTTGCCAAGTGCAATGAGTTCGTATCGAATTCCCCATCAAAGGCAGGGGAGGTAGGGAGAAGAAGACAAGTAACGTGACACAAGATACAGGACCTTTTTCCGTCAAGAGTGGGGCCACCATTGCTTCACAGGCAAGAGAATCGATGACGATGCCGAGTTTCCATCCCTTTTCTCTGAGAATCAGTACTTGACAACACGGTGACGGAGCCACAGCTCATACATGACCATATGGAATGCATCGTATTTAATTGGTGGCGAGTTCCACTGGAAATGCCTTTGGACCTGCCCGCAGATTGATAGAACCAGAAGAGTGTGATCGACATAATCCAGGGGGAGTCAAAAAGTTGAATACAAAACTATGCAGTCTGCAATGCTGAAGCTTTTGATTGCTTTTAAGATGTACAGAGATGGAGATCTCACCTTCACTAAGTTGTAGTGCAGTTGCACAAACTGGTCATCTGATATGTTCTTGAGTATTTGCTTCAGATTATATACATCAGCCTCCTTTAGTACGACGGAAAATTTTCTCCAGTCAAGGATGTCATTGAAAGGAAGGTCATAGTAGTCAGATAAGATCACTGGGGAAGAAGCAGAAGAATAGATCAGAGCAAATACCATGGTGGATCAGAAAGAGAAATCTAAGCACAAAATCATGCCTATAAAAGAGAATATAGAATAGATCTATGCTCAGTATTCTGCAAACAATAGCTAGAAAGCTTCAGGAATGAGAATCACAGGGATAGGCTGAAGCCACTTCATAAATCACGTTTACATTTAAAGTAATCACCAGGCTGCCACGAAAAACACTTCTTCCCATCATTCTAGTGAAAGCTGCCAAAGACTTCAATCCATTTTAGTTTAAAAAGAAAAAGAAATATCTACGGTAATTCCTTCGTAGAAGTATCAGTAAACTACCACCATAAGTAAAACCTTTCAAAATTCTTGTTCTTCATCAAATACATATATAATGATTACATGAAAATGCCTTCTTGTGCAGAAGAATATGAAATACAGTAGAAGGATTGAGCAAAATGAAGACAAGATACAACTTTCTGCCAAGAGCCTGGATATGGAGCTCTTACCAGGAATGCATCCGTAGTGGATTGAATCTGCTATTCGGGCACTATTGACTTGGGATCCACCAGGACATATGCAAAACTTTGACCTGTAAAATCTCTTCTGGTATTCGAGATGGCCAGTTGCTCTGTTTATTCTGTTATTTAATATATAAAGCTCAGTGTCATTCTCCCACACTCGTGCTAGTATGACTCTGATTTTAGAGTTCCTATGACCAGCCCAAAAACCAAGTACCGTCCTGCAAAATATTCAAGACGTAAAGATGTCAAGTTAAGAAATCTATGGAGGTAAAATCAGAGAGACCGTAATGCAAACATTCTAGTTTTGCAATAACTATGCAGTCTCATCCCACTCCTATGAAAAATCTGGGAAATACTCCCTCTCTCTCCCCCACATACACACGCACACAGGTACTACCAATCAAAAACATCTCATTCATGAATTTAATCAATAGTACTCTTAAGTCTTAGCTCTAGAGAACATCATCATTTATTGATATGACAAACTGTGGGAGAGATGATTTTACCTATTCTCAACATCATTTCCTCCAGCAGGAAGAGCAAATGGTTGCAACACTTGGGGAAGGGCGACATCCTTGTGGGGAATGAACCCAACATTATAGCTTGGGGAGCACACAACCCTGATAGCGTTCTTGATAAGAAATGGATGACCTTCAGTTGCCCTTACCCCGACATCGTGACAAGTGACAAAAAAGTGATCTGCTCCCAAGGTTCTATTCCAGTAAGGGTACTTAGCAATTAGACTCTCCAGATAGTTCTGGACTATTATAGTCATGTTGTCGTAAGATGTGCCCTGCAAAGAATAAGATAACCTTGCGGAAGGAATGCAAAAAGGGAAGAGGAGCTTCTGACGAAGTTCTTCAATTCAAGAATTTAACAGATCACAGATAAAGCAGAAGCCTAAGTTAAAAACCTAACAAGCAAATGAACACGTAAATGTCCAACTGCAAGATCCCTTCTTTCCGTAGGAACCCAGCTAGAACTTTTCTTAAAAGGAAAAAAGGACAGTGCCCAGCTCCAGAATTGGCAATTTCATCAATTAAATCTCTGTGATTGAAACAATAGGAACCCCTTCGGCTTCCAATACCCAGAAAATCATTCTGGGCATAAAAACCATATCACCAAGAATGAACCTTTCATTCAGATGGCTGCCAATAACTAAGTTCCAATTCTTGAATTTGATTCCATGCGCTATCAAGGCTGTTTTTCCTTTTGTAATAACCAGAAAATCAAGAAATCTTGCTCAATATTCCTAAAGAAAACAATCCTGAAATTCGCAACTAAAAGTTAAATTACCTTCCCTCGCATCTTATGGCAGGAAATCGGAATGAAGAAGAGGTCGGCCTCTTCGGGATCCTCCGTATGGAACCTACTCTCCCTTATATTCTGGAAGAAATATCCCTCACTGGCGTACTTCCCAGTGAGCTTCCTCGGCGTCTGATAGAAGGTCTCAGGATCACCATCAGGATAGATATAAACCCGAAAACCCCTCTCCATAGCCTCATAATTCAGCCCGAAGATCTCCGGCAAGTGGAACACGTCCGAGAGACCTTCCGCGGCTTCGAGATGGGCGCCGGGTACCGAGGCATTGTTGATTCGGGAGATCAGCTTTACCGGAGTGCCCCCGGAGTTCAGGATAGGGAAGCGGAGGGAGCTGAGGGAGAGGTGGACGAGGGAGATCACGGCGAGAATCGCGAGTGCGTAGAGCGACCCCTGCAGGGAGCAGGGCGGCCAAGAAGGCAGAGAATGCGACTGCAACGGTGTCTTCGAGGCCGCCGCCGACATTTTCAGCGGATCCTCCGGCGGAGGGCTGAGGCGGTAGGAGCGACGGTGGAGGAGTGGGCTCGAAACGCTTCGGCGCTGGCCTCCAATGGGACTGAGAGGCCCTTCGCATGTAGATTGAGACGACGAAGTGTTATAATGTCTCTCATTTAAAATATGATTTTCGCTTTTCTTCGTCATTTTTCATGGACTATGCTTCAATTGAAAAATTATGATCCCATTTTTCCAATATATATATAAAAAAATTAGTTATCAAGATTATTTATCTTCTGAATTACTTATTAATATATAAATTTTATTTTATAATATATTCATTATATTAAAAAATTATAAATTTACTAATATATAATTACTGTATTGTTTCGGCCGACTTCATCGATCACCATATCCATTTGTTAATTTCTTTTCCAACTAGCCTACAGAAATGCTAATTAGCAACCAATTTAAGGAGAGTTGACTTGGAATTCCTTATAGTCCAACAAGTTTTTGGATTTCCTTATGATCTTTAAAGTCCTAGGAATGTCTCAATTTTTTTCGATATATATTACACGATATTAAAAAATTTAACGAACAGTGTTTGATTCGGGTTTAAGATCCTATTATTGCTTATTTTAGTTGTTATAGACACCCGATTTTGACCCGGTCGAATCCCGTTTCGTTCCTTTTAGTATCCCATATTTTAAAATTTTAATTTTCTATTTTTATCTTTATTTTTATTTTATTTTATTTCATGCATACAAATAAGGAAAAACTGAAAATACAAAAAAAAAGGGTTTTAAGTGGATAGTGAATACAGTGTTTGTGGACGCCTGATTTTGACCCGGTCAAACCCCGTTTCGTTCCTACTAGGGTCACATATTTTAATCCTATTTCAAACTTAATTTTTTTCATTTTGTTTTATGTTATTTCATACGAAAAAACAACCAAAAAATTTGCGCATTGAAATGAAAAAAAAAATGTTTTTTTGATTGATTGAACAGTGCATCTTCTTCTTCCTCCCCGCAGTTTTACAGAGAGGTCACGGCAGCCACGGTGAACCACGGGCAGCCCTTCTCGGCCACTTCCGACCACTTCTGGCCACGCCAGTGACTCCGTTGAGCTCCCGGCTCCACCCCGAATCCATCCCCGTCCATTCCCGATCCCATCTCTCTCCCTCTCCGGTCACTTCCGTTCATTCTCTCTCCACCTTTCGGCGCCGAAATCGTCTGTTCCGGTGCCGTATCCGCCTCCTCTGACATCCACCGATGTCAGCCATCGATGAGCCGCCCTTGCTGACCTCCCCGATCCTGTTCACACCGGCTCTCTCTCTCTCTCTCTCCCCCTCATAGCCGAGATTCGTACCACCGGCTGCCGTGCACGGCACCGGCGTTCTGACCGGCCGTACGGCGCCATCCTGTCCCGGCCGCCTCTGTTGACTTGCCCGGACCTCTCCCGTTCCAGCCGTACCGATCCCGGCCTCCAGCAGTTCGGCCGCCGTCTCCCCCGTCCATCCCATCTCTGTTCGTCACTTTTTTAAATTTTTATTTTTATTCTATTTTCGTTTCTCTTTTCAGCCCCTGAAGTTTCTGGTGTGTTACATTTCAGCCCCCACAGCATTTTCTCTATAAATATGCCATTCATTTGCAGATTTTTGGAGATCTTGAAGACATCAAAAAACACATCAAAACACACATTGAACTCTCTCTTGAATATCCACTCTTAGACTCATGTGTTGAGCAAAAAAAAAAAAATTTCAAGAATCTTCATCCCGTTCCAAATTCGGATCCGCCGCCGACCCGAGCCCGATCCCGACACCAACTTGGAGTTCTTCATTGATCCAAGCCGAGCCGAGCCCGTGCAAATCATCAAGACCAAGCCCGAGTCCGTGTGAATCGACGAGTCTTCCTCAAATCCCGAAGGTGCTCGGGTTCGACATCAACCGAGCCGAAGTCTTGTTCATTCCTCTACATCATCATCATCCTCGGTTGTAGGTATAATTTCTTGATCGGGATTTAGGCATTATCCTTGTAAATAATTTCTTTTGTTTTCTTTTATTTTCTTTTCTCCTTTTCAAAAATATTTTACGAAAAAATAGAAAATACAAAAAAAAGAGAAAATATAAAAATTAGGATTCATGTTTTCATGAAAATATGGAAAAGGATCCTTGAAAATGAACACTTGTTAGTTAGGTTTTTTTAGAATGAATATATTGCTCATCCTTTTTTTAGGAAATATAAGAAATGATAAAAATGAAAATAGAAAAATCAAAAAAATCAAGAAAAATATATTTTTTTTATATAAGAAAATTGGGGAATGACTAAAAATGGGTTGTGCAAAAATCGTAATGATGAAAAGGATCGTTCAAAGTCGGGCTTCAAAATTTTGTTCATAAACCCGACCACTTTTTCAAAGCATTTAGGTCAGCTCTGGGGTCAAAAATATGTTTCAAAGTGGGTCTAAATATTTCCTAAGGTTTAGGGGTCATTTTTTGGAAGTCTCAAGTCTTTTCGGATCGAATCGGAGTCTTCTATCAGTCTTTTAAAAACCAGCCCAGCACCATTTCGAATTTTTCAGCTCTGTTTCTGATACTTTTAGTGTGTTTTAGAATGGTCTTAGATGTTGTGTAAATCTGGGGGTCTATTTTGAAAATTTTGGATCGTTTTGGGATCGATTCGAGGTCTTTTACCCTTTCTTTTTTATCTGTCCAGATTGATTCCGAATTTTGCAGATCTGTTCCTGATGTCATTTTGTGTGTTTAGGAGTGTTCTTAGGCCTTGTTAAAGTTAGGATCGGATCTTGAAAATTTAAGATCATTTCAAATTGATTCGGGATTTTTTGTCATGCTTTGAAAAATTCACTCTAGTTGTACCCGAATTTTCCTGATCAGCCCCATATTTGTGTGTTTGGAAGTGGGTTAAAGTGTATTCCAAGACTTAGAGTTTGATCCTTAAAAATTTCGAAACATTTCGGGCCAAGTTCGAGTATTTTGAAATGAGACGAATCGATTTTCGGGAATATCTTTTGAATCTTTCAAGAGTAGATTTTTTCGGGTCCTGAACGATTTAACCCAATTTTTACGTCATTCTCCAATTTTCGTACGTTTAACTTTCTCATTTTTTTTGAAAAAAAACTTGTTTTGATTGATTCGATCGGTATATAATTGTTGAGGAATTCTCATCGATGTGTATTACTTTGATTGTATGTGGGAAGGGAAAATTCAATGTATTGTGTGAATCAATGTAATTGCGTGGGTGTGAGAGAGAGAGATGATGATGGATGTATGTAATCCCGAATATAGTGAAAATCTTTACTTTATCTTTACTTTCCGCACTTAGAATAGGACGGTTAGTGGCATGCTAGGGTCGTGGTACGAATTATCGAATTTCTCTCTGGACCATCGATTCGAACTTCGATCAAGGAAATAATTGGACAAATTAAAATGTGCAAACAAACGACCTAGACTTAGGGACGGGTACCAAGTTTGGGCGTATTTTGGCTTTCGAGCTTCAAGATACGTAACAGGACCTCCGGACTCACATCTCGGTTTCAAGACCAACAACAACCTAGGTGGTTAGTATCATGATCACTTAGTGACTTAGGCGCCTAAACGGCCTTAATAAACGGTTTAGTGGCGACTCCAATCCAACACCGATTCAAAGTCCCAAGCTAGGCCTCGTGCGTGCCTCTTGATCCTTATTCTTTTTCTCAAGTCGGAAATCTCGACGTCCGACAGCTTGGCGACTCCGCTGGGGACATTTTGAGGGTCCGCGCCCCATAATCCCCGGTCGTTTGTTTGTGCACTTTATTTTAGCATTGCATGCCTTAAACGATCGAACCCGGATCGTAGGAACTTCCCTAGGAGGGGGTCAGTAGAAGTACGCCCGTCGTGGGAGCTCCCACCGGAAACGGCTTTGAAACACCTCCGCTTGATTCGTAAGCCCAAAGTACCCTGAAAGGGGAACCGAGGACACTGCTGATCAAGGACCTGTCAGCACCTACCCTTAGATCCAAGCCTCATGCATAGCATTAAACCTCCAAGCATCCTTGTCGATTGTAATTTTTTTTTAAGGCCCATAGGCTAGCTCATCTTAGGTTAGTCGGGCCTTTCTTTTGTATTGAGATTTTATTGTATTTTTTATCGATTAGGCCCATAGATTAGCCTATGTAGGGGTAGAGTGGCCTTTTCCTGTATTTTGGTATGAGCTCCTAGGTTAGCTAATTTTAGGTTAAATAGCTCATAAAATTCTAATGTACATGTAACTATGATTAAATTAGTGGATTGATTTTATTTTTCGAACTTGCATCATGTTTTCAAAATAAAACCTAGTAGAGTTGCCATTCATCCTTAAGTCGCTTGTTCATCCGTCTGAACGGGGATGGAGCCCATATTTGCTTGCCTCGACATCGATCATCTTTCATGCGCTGTCAATGACATCAATTGATTTCAAAGGGATTGGAGCTTGTTGGAAGCTATAGCTGATAGAAGATGTGTTGCCTTTACAGTCATTCGACTCAATATAGCTATCATGTCGGAGGAGTGTCGGGAGTTTTCTAGGGATTCGATTAGCATCAAGGAGTCATTAGGCAAGTGATACTCGATTATTCAGAATGTGGCCAAAGAAGTAGAAGCATCTATCAGTCTACCAGATGAGGAGTTGGATAAGATGCACCCCATGAGCCGTGATACAGGTCCAGCTTACAAGGAGCGCTCTCAAGCCCACAAGAAGAGCACAAACCATGGCAAACAAATAGTTTGATTGAGCACTTTCATGGAAAATTTTTTAAAAAAATAAAAAAAAGGTTCAAAATTTTTTTCTTTTCCTTTTTTTCTCCAAAATATTTTGTCATTATTTTCTGAATAAGTATTGAAAGTGCTCAACAAGCTGATGGCACGAATCAGGCAACTTAAGGACGTTCGAGAGGTACCTTGATTAAATACCCCGAAAAGGAGCACATCTCATCTCCTTCTCGTGATATATAATCAGGACCAATCTACCAATAAGAATGGCAACTCATTAGCGGATTTCTCATGCATTCCGATTCAATTTTCCAATTGTTCACTTCTTTTGCTTTTCTTTTTCTTTTCATGTAGGTGCGACTACTGAATCTTCGGTTGATAGGGGTCCTACCCGCATGTGAGCTTGGAACATGATACAGGATTGAGAACATTAAGAGCAAACGTAGTTGCATCCCTATTGCACCTCTGGTAGCTCAAGTCTAAGTGCCCATATTCACAGCTCATTGGAAGATACCATGATACCGACTAGCCCGGTCTCCTTCCAAAAGCCAGTACTCATCATCGAAGGGAATATGGAGGAGGTCTTGGCTGAACCTTTTGGGGCAACCGACGTTGTGTCCCATGTCGGGCTATTCTGGAGGAGACGTCTCGGGAGCCCCTGATCCGCCCGCTTGCAGGAAATGAGGAGCTACCCAACTGGACTGCAGTTCCCAAGCTTCCACTCATGCCTCGTGATGAGTAAGAAAGTTCGGAAAATGATGTTACCCGCACGTGGTTTGCCATGAGCCCGTGACGGATGAAGGGATATTCCCATGCCTTACCTTTCTAAAGAAATCCCTTTATGAAATATCACATGCTTCAATCTAATCTTCTCCTGCTTTAGTTTGATCTTCTCCTGTTCCTTCTATCTGTTAATCTCGAATAATTCCAGCACTTCTTTCCAGGTACCTAAATGACAAAAGATGCGGTAACTCAGTCCTTTTCGAGAAGTTCTTGACGACTCTAACCCAATACTTTACGGGGAAGAGTCGTGTAAGGATGACACCCCTAAAGAGATCGTGGAAAGCTGGGAGCGGTTCGAAGAAAACAAGCCTATGACTGCCGAAGGTACTGACGTGATCAATATTGGCACAGAAGAGGAGCCACGAACGCTTAAAATCGGGGTTGGCTTGGATGAAATTCAACGTGCTCGAATGATCGATTTGTTGAAGGAATTTCAGGAAGTATTTGCGTGGTCCTATGCTGACATGCCTGGACTTGATCCTGAGATAGTGCAACACTTTCTACCAGTCGACACCAGTAAATTCCCTCCTGTAAGGCAACATTTACGCAGGCAGAAGAAAGACTTGATTCTACAAATAAAGGAGGAGATCGTGAAACAGATTAACGCCGGCTTCTTGGAGGTGAGTAACTACTCAGAGTGGGTAGCCAATATAGTCCCAGTCATGAAGAAAGATGGAAGAGTACGAGTTTGTGTGGACTATCGAGACCTCAATAAAGCTAGCCCAAAGGACAACTTTCCACTACCTCACATCGATGTGCTTGTTGATAACACCGCACGCCACGAGATGTTTTCCTTCATGGATGGTTTCTCGGGTTATAATCAAATACGAATGGCGGAAGAAGATAAGTCAAAAACAACTTTCATAACCCTGTGGGGAACATTCTGTTACCGAGTTATGCCCTTTGGGCTAAAAAAATGCAGGTGCCACTTACCAACGTGCCATGGTCACCTTGTTTCATGACATGATGCACAAACAGATAGAAGTTTATGTGGATGACATGATCGCAAAGTCGCGTGAAGGGGAGGACCATCTGGTGAATTTGCGCATGCTCTTCCAGCGCCTCCAAAAATATAAGCTCAGACTCAACCGGCGAAGTGTGTTTTGGAGCCGCTTCAGGAAAACTTTTGGGGTTCATTGTTAGTAAAAAGGGCATAGAGGTCGATCCAGATAAAGCCAAAGCAATCATGAATCTACCCCCACCAGCTACGGTAAGAGAAGTAAGAAGCTTGCTTGGGAGATTGAATTATATAGCCCGTTTCATTGCCAATCTCACTGATAAATGTCAACTCTTTTTCGGTTACTACGAAAAAATGCCGTTATCGATTGGGATGATGATTGTCAGCGGGCCTTTGACACAATAAAAGCTTACTTGGCTAGTCCTCCGGTACTAGTCCCACCCACTCCAGGTCGGCCACTCATCATGTACTTAACTGTGCGACGAGAATCGTTAGGCTCAATGTTGGGGCAGGTGGATGAAACGGGACACAAGGAGCAAGCTATATTACCTAAGCAAGAAGTTCACTGAAGGAGAAGCACGATACCCAGAAGTGGAAAGATTGTGTTGTGCACTTGCATGGGTAGTCCAACGTTTACGTCAATATACTTTGTACTACACCATACACCTAATATCCAAGACAGATCCACTTCGATATCTACTAGAGAAGCCTGTGTCAACTCGGAATTTGTCGAAATGGCAAGTTCAGCTGGCTGAGTATGATATCCATTATGTGCCTAGAGTATCAATGAAAGGGCAAGCCTTGGCAGACCACCTCGCTGAATTTCCAATTGAGGATGATGAGCCACTAGGGATGAACTCCCAGATGATGGCATCTTGGCTATGGAAGAAGAGTTGGGACAAATACAAGGATGGAAGATGTATTTTGATGGGGCAGTCAACTCAACGGGATATGGGATAGGAGCAGTGTTGATTTCTCCACAAGGTCGGCATATTCCAATAGCTGCCAAGGTAACGTTTCCTTGCACAAATAATGTGGCGGAATATGAAGCATGCATCTTGGGCTTACGAGCGGCAATAGATATGGAAATTCGTGAACTCGAGGTGTTTGGTGACTCAATGCTTATCATCTTCCAAACAGTGGGACAGTGGAAGACGAAGGATGAGAAGCTACTCCCATATCACCTATACCTGGAAAGGATATCAGAAGAGTTTGATCGGATTAATTTCTCCTACACTCCACGAACCAAGAACCAATTCGCCGATGCTTTAGCAACACTCGCTTCCATGGTGTGTATTTCAGGAGATAACATGATCGACCCTCTCGAGATCAAAGTCAACGATCGCCCCACATTGTTGCATGATCGAACAAGAGAAGAAGCCCTTGGTTCGCGGATATTAAGAGGTACCTTGAATTCGGTCGGTTCCGGATGGCGCAGATAAGAATGACAAGAAGACTATTCGTCGGCTTGCCTGCCACTACTTCTTGAGCGGGAACGTGCTTTATCGTCGCTCATTCGACACCACTCTACTACGATGTCTGGACACTAAGGAGGCTGAGCACTTGATGAGTGAAGTCCATGAGGGAGTTGTGGACCTCACATGAGCGGGCACATGTTGGCAAGGAAGATCATGCGAATGGGTTATTTCTGGTCAACCATGGAAGCAGATTGCATCAAGCACGTTCGACATTGCCACCATTGTCAAATCTATGCGAATCGGATTAATGCTCCTCCAAGCGAACTACAACCAATGTCCTCACCCTGGCCTTTCTCCCATGTGGGGAATGGATGTAATTGGTCCTATTTCACCCAAGGCATCTAATGGACATATCTTCATCCTGGTGGCCATCGACTACTTCACCAAATGGGTCGAAGCCGAGTCTTATGCTTCAGTGACCGCTAAGGTGGTAGTTCGATTCCTCAAGCGCAACATAGTGGCTCGTTATGGTGTTCCTGAGACCATCATCACGGATAATGCAAAGAACTTCAACAATAAGGCGATCGATGAGCTTTGCGAACATTTCAAGATCAAGCACCGCAATTCTTCGCCTTATCGACCTCAGATGAATGGTGCGGTCGAGGCTGCAAATAAGAATTTAAAGAAGATCATCGAAAAGATGACAGTAACTTACAAGGATGGCATGACATGCTCCCTTGGGCTCTCATGGCATATAGGACATCTGTCCGCACATCGACAGGGGCAACCCCCTACTCGCTTACTATGGGACTGAAGCAGTTTTGCCAGTAGAGGTCGAGATCCCGTCAATGAGAGTCCTTGCAGAATCAGAGCTTGAAGAAGCAGAATGGGCTAGATTACGATACGAGCAGTTGAACTTGATCGATGAAAAGAGGCTAACTGCACTGTGCCACGGCCATGTTACCAAAAGCGCATGGCTCGGGCATTCAATAAGAGAGTGCGCCGGCGTGTGTTTGAATCGGGGGACTTGGTACTCCGAAAGATATTGCACATAACTCCGGATTCACGTGGGAAGTTCACTCCCAAATACGAGGGACCTTACATAGTCAAGAAGGTTTCTCGGGAGGTGCCTTGATTTTAGCCGATATGGATGGGGATGAGCTCCCAAGCCCTGTCAATGCTGATTCTGTAAAGAAATATTATGCTTAACAAGGCACATGTTTCAGATGCCATCTACTGTGCGATCCTAGAATGAGACAAGAAGCAGAAAGAAAGAGATTCTTGATAAAGAACCCATGTGACTCACAGTCCTATGGAGAATGAGAAAAGACAAAAAAAAATCCCGCTAGGTTGAAAACCCGAAAGGGCGGCCTAGGCAAAAACAAGGGAAGAGCGGTGCGGTCGAAAACCCGAAAGGGCGATCGTGGCAAAAGGAGAGGAAATATTCCCGCTAGGTCGAAAACCCAAAAGGGCGGCCCAGGCAAAATTAGGGAATTGAGTGGTGCGGCCAAATCTGAGCAACCAGCCGTAGCAAAAGGAGAGCTATGGAGAGAAAAAATAAAACATGCCCGCTAGGATGCGGTACTCTGCCCATTCTAGGCAAAAGTTAGGGCTTGGATTACTGCAATAAACAAAATGCCTCAAGGACAAGCAAGTCATTATTGTTGCATCACGCCATGACAAAAGGAGTCTAAGCGCGTAATTCGGGAAATTGCCATAGGCCTACACGATCTCAAAAGGGGGCATCTTGGAAAGGAACTGAGTTACACGTATCCTTTGAAATTTGGGGCAATCTCAAAAGCCCATCCGAGTTCCCTCTTTATCTCATACCTCATAAAAATACTTTCTTGAAATTTTGGACATCAAAGGACCTCGGTCAATTTCTGAACCTGCTGCAAGCTATGCATCCCTTACATCTATTCATGAATCTTTTACTATCTGAGCATGAGGGGCCGCAAGTGAGCTAACGAAAAGCTTGGTTAGTAATCTTTCTCGTCGTTGTCAGATCATGGGTTTATCAGGAGATGTTTTGCTAATGAGTATCCCCATGTGGCGTGGCGACTGAGTAAACAAGGGTCGCATCCAGTGACTACCTTCACTTCCATC
>CM075295.1:8724815-8871678 GCA_037672795.1 Lagerstroemia speciosa
CACTTATTTTATTATTATTCAAGATCCTGTTTGACTGTATGGATGGCTGAATTTTAGTTAGTACCATAATATGTCCTTTTTTTTTTCGGTGTACAAATGAGTATGAATGTAAAAGAGGTAGAAAAAAAGGATGAGATAAAAGGAGCACGGGGAGTGCTACTTTAAGATTGAATCAGTAGCATTAACTATACCAAATCACCTTTTGCTAAATATGTCTACTTTGTTGCATTGTATATTTTAAGAGTATAATCGCATCCACATTTAAATAAATTAAATTGAACTGATTAGATGGGTTAACTTGGTATATACCAGACCAGTTTACACACGCAATTATTTAGCAGGATGGAAAACTAAAAACTCTCAAGCCAGGCGCCAAATTGCCATTTTTATTGCATGTCAACCAAACATGAACTGATCTAACATGAGACGTGACTCAGCGGCAAACTGAGCTGTCTTGTGAATGGAATTTACGTGCAATGCAGGCCTTCGAAACTCACGGAAGCAACTTGGGTAATAAGCAAGCACTAATAGTCTAACTAAGAAAGACAAGTTATCGAGACATGAGATAATTTGCGCAATCTCTTATTTGCGATAAGTTTTGCTCGCAATCCCAGGGACAGCTTCAGATGCAGCTGATGAATGAAGTGGGACATGGAGGAGCGGCGATGTCGATGGTGCCTTCGAGCATCAGCAAAACCTTCCTCGTCGTCGGTCGAAGCGAAGGCTCTTCCTGGATGCACCAGATAGCCACCTTAACCATCCTCTCGAGCTGTCTCCCGTCGATGCCCTCGTCTCCATTGACTAATCGGTGCAGCTCCCCAGCCTGGAAGCAGTCGTAGACCCAGTGCTCGAGTATGATCTCTTCCTCCGGGAGGTTCTGGTCCATGTTCCTCCGGCTGCACACGATCTCCAGCAGCACCACCCCGAAGCTGTAGACATCGGCCTTTGTCGTGATGGGCAGGTTCTTGTGCCACTCCGGGGCAACGTAGCCCCTTGTACCTCGGATCTTGGTGAAAGTGTTGGTCTGGTCCGGCTTCAGCAGCTTCGACAGCCCGAAGTCAAATATCTTCGCACACCGGTGCTCGTCTATGAGAATGTTTCCAGGCTTTACATCACAGTGGATGATCTGCGTTGCGCACTCCTCGTGGAGGTAAAGGAGACCTCTGGCTATGTTCCTCGCTATTCCGATCTTCTCTTCCCAACGGAGCAGCTTCACCGGAGCGAAGAGGAGATCCGCGAGCGACCCGTTGCTCATGTACTCGTACACCAGGACCCGGTTCGATCCATCGAGGCTGTAACCGAGGAGGCGGACGAGGTTACGGTGGTGGGTCCTCCCAATGATCTTCATCTCGGTCTGGAACTCTCTTTCGCTGTCGGTCGACATCCCTTCGAGCCTCTTGACAGCGACTACTCGTCCGTCCGGCATCGTTCCTCTATAGACCGTCCCAAAAGATCCCCTCCCGATCTCTTCTCCGAAATCTAGAGTCACCCTCGCGAGCTCATCGTAAGTAAACGACCGAGGAGCGACATCATCGATCACCCTGCCGGAGCTCCCCAGAGGAACGGTTTCGTACGACCGAACCCGATTCCGATAAAGAAGGACCGCACAGACTATGACAGTCACAACTGCAACTGCCATGAATGACAGGCTCAGTGCTAAAATGTACGTACGGATCCTTTCTCTTCTTCCTTCAGATTCAGGCCTTCCGTTCTTACCGGTATCGGGAGCTGTCTGTCCTACCTTGACGAAAAGCGCATCCGCCGTTTTGAGATACCTCCTCGCATATCTCACAGGAAGCCGCTGCTTTCTGCATTCCCCTTCCCGGTAAATCGCGGCTTCGCAGTTGGGATCCTGCATGCACACCGTCTGGCATTCGTCCTCGGATTGGATCGACACGACTGAGTAGGAATCATCTTCCAGCTGAACGTTGGGTTCCTGCACAACATAGTAACCGGTGGGCACATCCACTGTGAAACTCGCCGCACAGCCAGATCTCTCGTCACCAGCGTGCAGGAAATCGAATCCCGGGAGACACTGGCAATTGGCAACTTGGTTGTTGTTGATGCAGATGCTGTTTAGGCCACAATAGCCCTTTGGTTCGCATTTGTCGTATGTCGATGACCACACGTTCGACCAGTTTCCCTTCCGGGTCATGTTATAAGAGAGCAGCCGGAAAACTCCGTCCGGATCGATCCGAACTCGGTATACTACCTCCGGTGCTGCGTACCCTCCTGCAGTAATATTGTCTACGTACTGACCCGTACCATTGACAAGGTAGAGAGCTCCATCGCTTGAAAGATTGAGCATCACGGTGTTCCCTCTCCCGAAAGTGCCGGATGACCAGTAGGCAAAGACACCTGTGTCCTCCGAGTTAACCGGGTACATGACTAGATTTCCGTCTTTCTGCATCTTGATCCGGAAGATCCCGGTTGACGGGTCAGTATCCGAAGCTGCTGAGTACAGCTCCTTCCCCGCTGAGAGTATCTGGCCTTCTAAGAGGGTGTCAGTCGGGTAGTCAAAGCTCTGCCACGTTATGTTATTCCCGGAATTGTAGAGGACGAAGTTGCCGGAGTCGAGCATGGAGGCGGAGTTGGCGGTCCCGGTCGGGGCCGCGATGATCGTCTCATTTGTTGACCTCAGGACGAGCCTTCCATCGACCGTGAAACGCAAGGTGGAATTGCCCAGGACAGGAGGGCTGTCCCGGTTAGCCATCCACACGACGGTCTCCTCTGGGATGCCGGGCATGAAGACGCCGACCGAGTAGCCATCGCCCCGGGGGAAGAAGCCGAAGGCGTAGATTCCGGAGGGGGAGAGCCAGTAGGAGCTGTTCGGGGTGGCCGGAGAGAGAGAGGAGCCGAGACCTATGGTTGTGGAAGCTGCTGATGTGAACGACAATGCAATGTTAAGAAGGAGAAGAATGGAGTGAGCAGCCATGGGAAAGAGTAGAGATTAATTCATGTTCTTAGTAATCTCTTCCCTGTTGATATATACGCACAGACATGTGCAGGCTACAATCGGTCGCGTCTCATTGATAATAGTTCCTATCGACCGTCGCGACTCAGTTGGAACGGGTCAAAACCAAACTACAAGGGTCAACCCCGGCCGTATTATAATCGTTTTTATGAGAAAAATGAAACCCATGATCCAAGTTGTTGTTGATGGAAGTAAAGACCTGGTCTTCCTTGGGGAAATGCATGATTAATTATAGTTCGACGAGGGAGGATTGGATGATTGGATCGGTCAGTCAAATATCATAATTTTTTTCAATACGCAAAAGAGACATATAGTTTTAAAACAAATACAGGAGACAAGAATAAAGAATAAAAGCGAGTCATACTAGTAAAAATCGGACGTTCAACATCTTGTCTTGGGTCTAGGTCGAGAGCGGTATCACTGCATCAAGTTTTATTTCTAAGCCTAACATAATATGGTAGATCTTTAATGTGGGTCAGAGTACAGCTAATACACATTCTCCCTTGAAATTAAGATATCCTGGTTGATTCTCCACTGCAAGGGATAGGATTTATGGATTTTTTTTTTGTTACAGTCTGCACCCGACAAAAAAAAGATTTATCGATTTATTAGCAGATGAGAGGAAGTGAGTAATAACACGATATAGTAAATCGCAAGGTAAGATCTTACCAACCAGTTAAGCATAATATCAGCTGCATCGGACTTTATTTCCGGTAATATTTCTATTCTTTTATTTTTTTACATTGGTTGATGACTTGCATCCCAACCGAAGGAGAGCTCATAGAGTTGAGATCATAAACCACGCCAGTGCCCTTGCCGGTCTTTGTTTTAATAATATATAGTGAATAAATTGGAAAAAAAATAAATGTTTGACCAAAAATGGAGCCAAAGTTTAGGACTTAAAATGTCTCACTGCCGTAACAGGGACGTGCTTATTTATCTAATGCAAGTAGGACCAATGCTCCTCAGACCCGCTATGACTTATCTACCCTTACGATCGCACAGAACGTAAGTTGTAATCGTACGAGTTTGTAAAGAGAGTTAAAAGTTCATCGTCGAGGAGGGACGTGGGGTTCAACGCGGAAGCACTTGCTCTGGACGTGGAAAGGAATCCGAGAAGTCCAGAGTTTAATCAGACTTTTCCATGTCATTTTATTTCCTGTCCGGTCAATTGACCACATGGATGAATTACGCTGTCATAGCACGCATGTAACTAAGTCCGACTCCTCCGTGTGCTTCGAGATCTCTGACCAGTTTAGTTGTTCATGCATGGCTTTGAACGGAAAAATCTGTTGCATACAAGTGGAAGTTTCATCACAAGGAGAAAGTCACTGTAGGAAACGTATATACCACGTAATAGTACTGATGTTATATTACAAATTAATACGATTCGGTTATTTATATTGTCATTTTTTTTATTTTTGGAGTTTATTTTTTAAAAAAGTGTTAAAATAAGTGAATTTTATTGGACTGTAATACCGCATTAATACTATCACGTGATATATCCGTAACTCACAGACAATTCAAATGTTGAATGTTGATTATGATCACTTGAAGATATGGGTGTTGATAATGCTAACATTGGCCATGGAGCTTTGTGGCACTGAACAAAGGCGACGTGTCAAGAAATCCTAAAAACACTCCGATATCAACTAATAAGAGGGAAAAAATGATGTCGATGTCGAGCATTATAGAAAGTTTAAATTTGTATTTTACCGTCTAATTCTTCTCTTATAAATTTATTAATGTGATCAATTTCTATTGAATTTGGATGCCATAAAATAGGAGAGATTTTTGTATGAAGTCAGCTCACCACGTCATTCGTGCACACCGTTAATGTATGTTTAACATGACATCATTAAGTGACATATCACCTTATTTTTCTTCGTTAATTATATTTAATCTTTAATCATAATTTAAACTGTCTGCTTATATGTCAAATATTCATTGACTGAATTTATCACATTATTTGTGAACTCAATTGACCTAAGAATTTTCCCATAAAATAGTGTTCACGTGATATCTCGTAACGGTGAGAGAGGCTGAGTAGGAGTTTAAGTAAAAAACCGAAACAACCGACTGAATCTGAACCGAAAAAACTGGATGTATGGGTCCTGAGATAAATTCGAGGCAATTTTCAAGGCGGAAAAAGCCGAACAGAAAAATTCAGGCCAGACCCGGAAAGCCTAGCGAGGCCCAAAACCGAACCAAAATTTATTTTATATTTATATTATATGTAATAAATTATTTTATTATTAGATTTTGACAATAAAAATAATGTATTTGATGTTTTTAAATTTGAATTTTAATTATTTTTTATTTTTTATCTTCTTAATACATTTAAATATTCATAATTAATATTTCTCATTTATTATAATGAATTTTATTTTTTTTTGTATTTAATATATTATTACATTAAAAATCGAGGTCCAAAAAAATGCATGAAAAAGCCGAATCCGAAGTGAGTGATTTTTATAACCTCTTAATAGTTCTTAGTACAGTTTTTTAACTTGATAAAAAATTGGACTTCGATAATTAAAAAAAAAAAAAGGACCGAACAGTCCGTTTACACCTAAGGCTGAGGAGGAGGAGGATCAAAGGCTCGAATACGAGGGAGGCGAGAGTGAGGACGACCGCAAGAATGGGCCGGACTTATTGGAAAATAAGGCCTCAATGGGCCGAGCTCAGCCCAAAGGAAGAAAAAGGTCCAAAGCACTGATAGCCGGGCTGTGACCTCACACAGCCTTGTGTGCGCTACCATCACCGTCCGAAACAATCTGAACGCCCGATCAAGAAAAAGAGTTCAGTAAGATTCAAGTATTTGCTTTCTATTAATCATCATCCGCCATCGCGAATGCTAAGAAATCAATTAAAATCGATGCAAGCTGGATGTGTGAGATCATAGCGGGATCTATTTCCCACTTAAATAAATGATTTTTTTTTACTGACTCAGTGGGTGAGTAATACAAATTGAATATGATCCCGTTTAGAATTGCCTTCGAGAAAGTTCACGCCGGAGTGATAACCGCAGATGATGTCGGTGGAGGTGGGAAGGTGGCCGTTGAAACCACGACCTTCTCCTCAATATGTTATCATTTCTATTACCTTAAGCAAATTTAAAATGGTTTTACTCGCATGTTTAAGCTTCAAAAGTACTCCTAACCAAATTTGGTTTAAGAAGACGTGAAAAAAACTTTTCATATTTATTATTTTTATCAACTTCCCATTTATGTTAACTATTTTTAGGATTTTCTTGACCGTTTCCTGCGAATCTCGTAGCCATACAATCTCTTCTTTCACCATTTTAAAATTCTCAAGCTCCTTGCGACATTCGCAACTTTCTCAAAAAAATCTACTTTATTCATCGGAAGTTCTCCCGATTACACGGTTTTATTCAATCTTATTTGATTTGAACAACTCTTTTTTTATCTACTCTAACCTTAAATTTTTCTTTGATCACCTTAAATTTTTATAATAGAATGAATAATAGACAATTCGGTGCATAGCGCGGGTCACCATATAGTATTTATTAAATTAACCAATTCACCCATCAAAACAGTAAAACACAAAAACATTTTTTTTTTTAAAAAGAGCAAGTAAAAAGAATGTGCGAATCTTTGCAGCATAAATCTATCTCAAAAAAAGTAAGTAAATTAGTGTTAATTATTCGAATATTTACTTTAATTTTTATTAAGGAAGGGGTAGAGGAAAGGACCCTTAGGTTATTCGATTAGCACGACAGTCAAAGGCATTCATCCCGTACAGAAGAATAAAAAAAAACGGATATACAGTCACCGGCTGGTGTGGGGCCTACTATACAGAGGAGATCTTACAAATAAAAAGGAAATTGTGAGAGGAAGCCACGTGGAAGTTTGTAGGAGATTTGAAATCTTATTTTAGTATATTACAAATTACAAATATAGATATGAGAAAATCACATTAGGAGCCATATATCTTTGTCGTCTCTGACAGTTAAATTTTATAAGTTTACAAATAATTAATTCAGTTCTATAAGATCAATTCCGTTATACTTTCGGTTCAATTATCATTTTTCCATTAATGGGCGTGAAGTTCACGTCAGTAAAATAGTAACAATTTGAACTTAAAATTTAACGGAACTGAATTTATAAGACTAAATTAATTATTTTTTAACTTATATGAATGAAATGCTAAAAATGATAAATATATGGGACTTTTATTGTAATTATCCATTTGATATATAGTTAAAACTCTGGCACTATCATGTTACAAAACAAAACTTGCGAAAAAACTGAAATTTTGCGTATAACATGGACCTTTTTTTTTTATTATAATTAACCATATCTCCTAAATATGTTAGTATGTTTATTAAATTAACCAATTCACCCCATAAAAACAATAAAACGCAAAAACATCGAAAACCAAGTAAAAAGAATGTGCGAATCTTTGCAGCATAAATCCATTAAAAAAAGAGTATTATTAAAAAAAAAAGAATATTTGCAACATAGTATCATGGAATCTTCACCCTTCCTTAAAAAGATGGTTCTTAATTACAGTAAATATTGGGATGGGAGATGAGTTGGAAGATGGGACATTCCTCCATGCTAACGGGCAGGGTCACCTTATCACAATTTCACAAACATTGAGCGATAAAATAATATCAAATTTAAATAAATAAGTAAATTAACATTAATTATTTAAATATGTATCTTAAATTTTATTAATTAAGTTAATTTAATTATTTTCTCTCACCAAATCACCTTCCGGCAGGCCCATTTTAGGTCTTTACATTTAGTGGGACCCGGTGCCGGACCGGAGCCCTTTCTCTCCTGTTGTCACCGTGGTCCACTACAGACCAGTGAAAATGTGCCACGTAATCGACCCTAGTCCCATTCGCTGAGTTTTGAATCTCATTGCCGTTTGTTTTAAAATTTACTTTGAAGTCCATTATGTTGCTGTGTTCACGGTTCTGCTTTCTGCAGAGGTTGGAACTCTGTGCGTCTATTCATAGTTCGGCAATTTCATAATTGGTCTCCAAGTCCAAATCTGATCGTGATTATATGTTCCGCTTTAAAATTACCGTTACGTATCAGGTGCATCTTACTGCTTTTTTCACTTTTTAAGTTGACACCACGGAACAAATTTCTTTTATTATATATCAACCGAACATGAACTGATCTAATCATGAGATGTGACTCAGCGGCAAATCAAGCTCTCAGTGGACGGAGTTTACGTGCAATGCAGCTGTTTGAAACTCACCGGGAGCAACCTGGACCCAAAGTCAGCTTCTAAATTGGATAGTCTATAAGTTATCCCAAGGGCAGCTTCAGATGCAGCTTATGAATGAAGTGGGACAAGGAGGAGCGGCAATGTCGATGGTGCCCTCGAGCATCAGCAAAACCTTCCTCATCGTGGGTCGAAGCGAAGGCTCTTCCTGGGTGCACCAGATAGCCACCTTAACCATCCTCTCGAGCTGTCTCCCGTCGACGCCCTCGTCTCCATCGACCAATCGGTGCAGCTCCCCCGCCTGGAAGCAGTCGTAGACCCAGTGCTCGAGTATGATCTCTTCCTCCGGGAGGCTCTGGTCCATGTTCCTCCGGCTGCATACGATCTCCAGCAGCACCACCCCGAAGCTGTAGACATCGGCCTTTGTCGTGATGGGCATGTTCTTGTGCCACTCCGGGGCAACGTAGCCCCTTGTACCTCGGATCTTGGTGAAAGTGTTGGTCTGGTCCGGCTTCAGCAGCTTCGACAGCCCGAAGTCGGATATCTTTGCACACCGGTGCTCGTCGATGAGAATGTTTCCAGGCTTTACATCGCAGTGGATGATCTGCGTTGCGCACTCCTCGTGGAGGTAAAGGAGACCTCTGGCTATGTTCCTCGCTATTCCGATCTTCTCTTCCCAACGGAGCAGCTTCACAGGAGCGAAGAGGAAATCCGCGAGCGACCCGTTGCTCATGTACTCGTACACCAGGACCCGGTTCGATCCGTCGAGGCTGTAACCGAGGAGGCGGACGAGGTTACGGTGGTGGGTCCTCCCGATGATCTTCATCTCGGTCTGAAACTCTCTTTCGCTATCGGTCAACATCCCTTCGAGCCTCTTGACTGCGACTACTCGTCCGTCCTGCATCGTTCCTCTATAGACCGTCCCGAAAGATCCCCTCCCGATCTCTTCTCCGAAATCTAGAGTCACCCTCGCGAGCTCATCATAAGTAAATGACCGAGGAGCGACATCATCAATCACCCCGCCGGAGCTCCCCAGAGGAACGGTTTCGTACGACCGAACCTGATTCCGATAAAGAAGGACCGCACAGGCTATGACAGTCACAACTACAACTGCCATGAATGACAGGCTCAGTGCTAAAATGTCCGTACGGATCCTCTCTCTTTTTCCTTCAGGACTTCCGTTCTCACCGGTATCGGGAGCTGTCCGTCTTACCTTGACAAAAAGCGTATCCCCCGTTTCGAGATACCTCCTCGCAAATCTCACAGGAAGCCGCTGCTTTCTGCATTCCCCTTCCCCGTAAATTGCGGCTTCGCAGTTGGGATCCTGCAGGCACACCGTCTGGCATTCGTCCTTGGATTGGATCGACACGACTGAGTAGGAATTATCGTCCAGCAGAACGTTGGGCTCCTCCACAACATCGTAACCGGTAGGCACATCCACCGCGATACTTGCTGCACAGCCCGATCTCTCATCACCAGCGTGCAGGAAGTCAAATCCCGGGAGACACTGGCAATTGGCAACTTGGTTGTTGTTGATGCAGATGCTGTTTAGGCCACAATAGCCCTTTGGGTCGCATTTGTCGTATGTCGATGACCACACATTCGACCAGTTTCCTTTCCGGGTCATGTTATAAGAGTACAGCCGGAAAACTCCGTCCGGATCGATCCGAACCCGGTATACTACCTCCGGCGCTGCGTACTCTCCTGCAGTAATATTGTCTACGTACTGACCCGTACCATTGACAAGGTAGAGAGCTCCATCGCTTGAAAGATTGAGCATCACGGTGTTCCCTCTCCCGACAGTGCCGGATGCCCAGTAGGCAGAGGAAGCTGTTACCTGCAAGTTAACCGGGTACATGACAAGATTTCCGTCTTGCTGCATCTTGATCCGGAAGATCCCGGTCGAAGGGTCGGTATCCGAAGCTGCTGAGTACAGCTCCTTCCCCGCTGAGAGAATCTGGCCTTCTAAGAGGGTGTCAGTCGGGTTGTCAAAGCTCTGCCACGTTATGTTATTCCTGGAGTTGTAGAGGACGAAGTTGCCAGAGTCGAGCATGGAGGCGGAGTTGGCGGTCCCGCTCGGGGCTGCGATGATTGTCTCATTTGTTGAGCTCAGGACTAGCCTTCCATCAACCGTGAAACGCAAGGTGGAGTTGCCTGGGACCGGAGGGCTGTCCCGGTTAGCCATCCACACGACGGTCTCCTCCGGGATGCCAGGCATGAAGATGCCGACGGAGTAGCCATCGCCCCGGGGGAAGAAGCCGAGGGCGTAGATTCCGGAGGGAGAGAGCCAGTAGGAGTTGTTCGGGGTTGCCGGAGAGAGAGAGGAGCCGAGACTTATGGTTGTGGAAGCTGCTGATGTGAACGACAATGCAATGTTAAGAAGGAGAAGAATGGAGAGAGCAGCCATGGGAAAGAGTAGAGATTAATTGATGTTCTTCGTAATCTCTTCCCTGTTGATATATACGCACAGACATGTGTAGCCTACAGTCGGTCGCCTCTCATTGGTAATAGTTCGTAACGGGTCAAAATCAAACTACAAGGGTCAACCCCGGCCGTATTAAAATCGTTTTTATGAGAAAAATGAAACCCATGGTCAAAGTTGTTGTTGGAAGTAAAGACCTGGTCTTGCTTGGAGAAATGCATGATTAATTATAGTTGACTAGGGATGATTAGATGATTGGATCGGTCAGTGAAATATCATAATTTTTTTCAATACACAGAAGAGACATACAGTTTTAAAAGTAATGCAGGAGACAAGAATAAAGGATAAAGGCGAGTCATACTAGTAAAATTCGGACGTTGAACATCTTATCTTGAGCCTACGTCGAGAGCAATGTCACTGCATCAAGTTCTATTTCTGGGTCTAACATCATAACTGATTACTAATTAAATGGTAGACCTTTAACGTGGGTTAGGGTACAGCTAATACACATCCTCTTTTGAAATTAAGATATTCCGGTTTGATTCTCCACCGCAAAGGATAGGATTTATGGATTTTTTTGTTACAAAAAGGTTTATCACAATATACACCCGATAAAAAAAGATTTATCGATTTATAAGCAGATGAGAGGAAGAGAGTAATAACACGATATAGTAAATCACATGATAAGATTTTACCAACCAATTAAGTGTAATATCAACTGTATCGAACTTTATTTCCAGTAATATTTCTATTCTTTTATTTTGTTTTTACATTAGTTGATGACTTGCATCCCAACTGAAGGAGAGCTTATAGGGTTGAAATCATAAACCACGCCAATACTCTTGCCGGTCTTTGTTTTAATAATATATAGTGAATAAATTGGAAAAATAAATAAATGTTTGACCAAAAATGGAGCCAAAGTTTAGGACTTAAAATGTCTCACGTCGTGCCTGTGCCGCAACAGGGACGTGCTTATCTATCTAATGCAAATCGGACCAGTGCTCCTGAGACCGGCTATGACTTATCTACCCTTACGATTGCACAGAACATAAGTTGTAATCGTATGAATTTGTAAAGAGAGTTAAAAGTTCATCGTCGAGGAGGGACGTGGGGTTCAACGCAGAAGCACTTGCTCTGGACGTGGAAAGGAATCCGAGAAGTCCAGAGTTTAATCAGACTTTTCCATGTCATTTTATTTCCTGTCCGGTCAATTGACCACATGGATGAATTACGCTGTGATAGCACGCGTGTAACTAAGTCCGACTCCTCCGTGTGCTTCGAGATCTCTGACCAGTTTAGTTGTTCATGCATGGCTTTGAACGGAAAAATCTGTTGCATACAAGTGGAAGTTTCATCACAAGGAGAAAGTCACTGTAGGAAACGTATATACCACGTAATAGTACTGATGTTATATTACAGATTAATACGATTCGGTTATTTATATTGTCATTTTTTTTAATTTTTGGAGTTTATTTTTTAAAAAAGTGTTAAAATAAATGAATTTTATTGGATTGTGATACCGCATTAGTACTATCACGTGATATATCCGTAATTTACGGACAATTCAAATGTTGAATGTTGATTATCACTTGAAGATATGGGTGTCGATAATGCTAACATTGGCCATGGAGCTTTGTGGCACTGAACAAAGGCGACGTGTCAAGAAATCCTAAAAAAACTCCGATATCAACTAATAAGAGGGAAAAAATGATGTCAATGTCGAGCATTCTAGAAAGTTTAAATTTGTATTTTACTGTCTAATTCTTCTCTTATAAATTTATTAATGTGATCAATTTCTATTGAATTTGGATACCATAAAATATGAGAGATTTTTGTATGAATTCAGCTCACCACGTCATTCGTGAACACCACTAATGTATGTTTAACATGACATCATTAAGTGACACATCACCTTATTTTTCTTCATTAATTATATTTAATCTTTAATCATAATTTAAATTGTCTGCTTACATGTCAAACATTCATTGACCGAGTTTATCACGTCATTTGTGAGCTCAATTGACCAAAGAATTTTCCTATAAAATAGTGTTCACGTGATATCTCGTGACAGTGAGAGAGGCTGAGTAGGCATTTAAGTAAAAAACCGAAACAACCGACTGAATCCGAATCGAAAAAACTGGATGTATGGGTCCCGAGATAAATTCGAGGCAATTTTTAAGGAGGAAAAAACTGAACAAAAAAATTCGGGCCAGACCCAGAAAACCTAGCGAGGCCCAAAACCGAATCGAAATTTATTATATATATTATATGTAATAAATCATTTTATTATTAGATTTTGACAATAAAAATAATATATTTAATGTTTTTAAACTTGAATGTTAATTAATTTTTATTTTTTTCTTCTTAATATACTGAAATATTCATAATTAATGTTTCTCATTTATTGTAATGAATTTTATTTTATTTTTTGTATTCAATATATTATTATATTAAAAATCAAGTCCAAAAAAAAAGCATGAAAAAACCGAATCCGAAGTGAGTGATTTTCATAATATCTTAACGGTTCTTAGGACAGTTTTTTAACTTGATAAAAAAATTGGACTTCGATAATTTAAAAAAAAAACGGACCGAACAGCCCGTTTACACTCCTAAGGCCGAGGAGGAGGAGGATCAAAGGCTCGAATACTGAGGGAGGCGAGAGTGAGAGGGTACTGCAAGAATGGGCCGGACTTATTGGAAAATAAGACCTCAATGGGCCGAGCCCAGCCCAAAGGACGAAAAAGGTCCACAGCTGATAGCCAGGCTGTGACCTCACGCAGCCTTGTGCGCGCTCCCATCACCGTCCGAAACAATCTGAACCCCTGATCAAGAAAAAGAGTTCAGTAAGATTCAAGTGTTTGCTTTCTATTAATCATCATCCGCCATCGCGAATGCTAAGAAAAGCGGGATCCGTTTCCCACTTAAATAAATAATTTTTTTACTGACTCGATAGGTGAGTAATATAAACTAAATATGATCTCATTTAGAATTACCTTCGAGAAAAGTTCACGTCGGAGTGATAACCGCATATGATGTCGGTGGAGGTGGTAGAGTGGCTGTTGAAACTACGACCTTCTCCTTAACATTTTATTATTTCTATTATTTTAAGTAAATTTAAAATAGTTTTACTCGTATTTTTAAGTTTAAAAAAATACGCTTAACCAAAGTTGGTTTATGAATATATGAAAAGAACTTTTCGTATTTATTATTTTTATTAACTTCTCATTTCCGTTAACCGTTTTCAGAATTTTCTCGACCGTTTCGCACGAATCTCATAGCCATACAATCTCTTCTTTCACCCCTTTAAAAAAGATTTAAAACTCCTTGCGATGTTCGCAATTTTTTCAAAAAAATCTATTTTCTTCATCGAAAGCTATCCCGATTACACTGTTTTATTCCATTTTTATTTAATCTAAACAATTCATTTTTTATTTAGTCTAACCTTAAATTTTCTTAGATCACCTTAAATTTTTATAACAGAATGAATAATTGCCACTTCCATGCGTAGTACAGGTTATTACCTAGCATTTATTAAATTAACCAATTCACCAATCAAAACAACAAAACACAAAAAAAAAGAAGCATGTAAAAAGAATGTGCGAATCTTTGCAGCATAAATCTATCTAAAAAAAGTGTCGTAAAAAAATCAGTCAAAAATGGAATAGAATAAATCCATCAGAAAAAAAAAGGGAAATATAGTGTACCCTTCACCGTCACTTAAAAAGATGGCTCTTAATCACAGTTAAGATCGGGATGGGAAATGAATTGGAAGATGGGATATTCCTCCATACTAACCGGCAAAGTCACCTTATCACAATTCGACAAATGTCAAACAACATCAAATTAGAATAAGTAGGTAAATTAGTGTTAATCACTCGGACATTTACCTTAATTTTTATTAAGTAAATTAAATTAATTAATTTTTACTCATATTTTTTCGTTCGGTGGGGCCCGCTGCCGAGACACGAGTCCCTTCTCTCTGGCTGTCACTGCTGTCCAATACAGACCAGTGAAAATGTGCCACGTGACCGATCCTACTCCCATTCATATCGGCCTTTGACTGACGGCGGCACCACATGTCTCCGCAGATAAATCTGACATATATTTTACCTTGAGTGAACATTCATTTTGGTCCATCAATTCGTACTCGACCAACGCTTTAATTCCTAAAATTTTTTTACCAATAATTAGACTCGAACATTCATGTTTTTCTAACAAATCAGTTCGACCGTTAGTTTGTCGTTCGATGTGTCACTTACGAGGTTAAATTTATACTTTTTTATTAGCAAAATATTAAAATGACATCGTTTTACTGAATAAAAAAATGTAATGACTGCTTTATCCTTAACTATTGATCATATTTCTAATGAATTGCCATGGTTTAAAAACAAAACTCATTAGAAATATGATTAATAGTTAAGGATAAAATAGTTATTACATTTTTCTAGTCAGCAAAACGATGTCATTTTAATGTTTTGCTAATAAAAAAGTATAAATCTAACCCCGTAAGTGACATATCGAACGACAAACTAACGGTCGGACTGATTTATTGACAAAAACATGAATGTTTGAGCCTAATTGTTGGCAAAAAAAGTTTAGGGACTAAATTACTGGTCGGGTACAAATTTAGGGACTAAAGTGAATATTGACTCTTTTACCTTTCATTTCTTTTTTTAGTTTTTTTGTGCAAATTAATTAATACAATTTGAGCCTGATCATGAATAAAGCATGCTAAGTTATATATTTTTTTACTCTTATAAGAATTGAAATAGTATCAGATGTCGATTTATTTAAATAAATAAATACATAATTAGCTTTTTAAAATATTTTTCTTATCACGGATAACATATAAATAAGAGGCCGTTTTTGGTCGCGGTAAATCCGCTGTTTCTGCACAGAGAGAGAGAGGGGGAGGAGACGGATTTCTGGAGAGAGAGAGAGAGAAGGCGAGGTGGTTGTTTGTGATTGATCGACTCGACACTTGTTTTGGTTCCTTGTCGACAGTTGCTCTGCGATCTTTTCGACAAAGTTTAGGTGTGCTAGGGTTAGGTTTCATCTTGGCGCTCAGCAATTATCTGCTCGGAGCTGACGTGCATCGGAGAATCCCCCTTCTGTTCCGAGGTGAATTCTCGGAATCTCCTCAGCTCACACTCGGTCTTCATTCATCACGCGGATTTCCAGCTGAATTTTCTTTGTCCTCTTCTTATATGGAGCTTGGATTTGGGATTTTTTGATCCAACCGACGCTCGTATGATGTTTTTGCTGTGGAACTGGGATATGTTTTCTCTTTTCTTCTAATTATCAAATGCTGATACTTTAGCTTCCACGTTGACGTATTGGCATTGATGAGTTCATTAGGTATTGTAATCAAGTGCTTGTGGATCCGAAATTTGTGTTCAGATGCAGAAACTGAGATTGGGATGATGGCTTTCGCATTTTTCTTGTGTAGTTGATCTTTAGGCCCATTTTTGAATTTTAAGAATTTTGGATGTTTGCAAACAGAACATGTTAGGTTCTGAAAGTGGCGATGATGGTGCCACATTGGCAGAGCCTCCTGATCCAGATATTGTCGAGATTGATCCAACTGGTGGATGATGGCTTTCGCATTTTTCTTGTGTAGTTGATCTTTAGGCCAATTTTTGAATTTTAAGAATTTTGGATGTTTGCAAACAGAACATGTTAGGTTCTGAAAGTGGCGATGATGGTGCCACATTGGCAGAGCCTCCTGATCCAGATATTGTCGAGATTGATCCAACTGGTCGATATATTCGGGTAACAATTTTTTTTTTTTAACTTCAAAGTCATCTCATTCTGGCGATGTACTACAATCTTCTTTGACTTTCTGCATCTCTGGCTTACCCAAGGAACTTGTTTGTGCATATCTTTTCAATATTGATTTTCTTTTCTAGGTGATAGATTTTGTTCTAATTTTCTAAAAAATTGACTTATTGATTACTTGTGGAGTTCATAGTATCGACAAGTGCTCGGCAAAGGTGCTTTCAAGACAGTGTATCCTGCTTAATTTCTAGAGGCAGACATTTTATGTTGATTTATCAGTTCTTATGAGAATTAGGCCACATTGTGCACTTATTGCACATATTGGATATATTATTGTGTAAGAAGACTCTTGCTCATGTAATGACCTAGAAGAAAAGGTTGGTTCACTTTTTGAACTTTCAAAACTTCACCATATACTTCGACGGGAACATGCGAACCACATATTTTATGTCAAATCAATCAATTTTCCTTGACTATCTAAATATAGCTACAAGGCATTTGATGAAGTAAATGGGATTGAGGTAGCATGGAGCCAACTTCTGATTGATGAGGTGCTCCATTCCCCGGATGACTTGGACAGGCTGAAGTCTGAAGTTCTTCTCCTAAGGTCATTGAAGCACAGCAATATTATAAGGTTTTATAACTCTTGGATTGATGAGAAGAAAAAGACAGTTAATATCATTACTGAGTTGTTCACATCTGGTAGCCTCAGACAGTAAGTTTGTTATACTATTGCATTTTTATTTTGTTTCGTTAACTTATACGATTAGATCAGTCCAGTGTTAGCGTACGTGACTTATGATGCAGATACCGAAAGAAACATAAGAAAGTCGACACTAAGGCTGTGAAGGGATGGGCGAGGCAGATCTTGATGGGGTTGAGCTATCTTCATAGCCACGAGCCTCCGATCATTCACAGGGACTTGAAGTGCGATAACATATTTGTCAATGGTCATCTAGGCGAAGTTAAGATTGGAGATCTAGGTTTGGCCACTGTAATGCAGCAGGCAAATGCCAAAAGTGTAATAGGTGCAGCTTTAAATATCTTGTTTCTGGTTTTTGCGTTTTCTACTAATTGTTCTTGCGGTTATGTTCCTTATTTTCCTTGTGATACATAAAAATGTCTTCTTTATAGATGGTCCAAGATATGCTGCTTGTTCTATTTAATTTTTCTAACTACACCCTGTGTTTTTGTAGGCACACCTGAGTTCATGGCACCTGAATTGTATGATGAGGATTATAACCACTTGGCTGATATATATTCCTTTGGAATGTGCATGCTTGAGATGGTTACTTCCGAATATCCATATAGCGAATGTAGAAACTCCGCTCAGATTTATAAGAAGGTTTCATCTGTAAGTTATCCCTTGTCTTGTTGACCAGAAGTTTCATCTTTTTATAGAATAGATTTCAATCTTCTGTTTCTCTCTAGGGCATAAAGCCAGTTGCCCTCTCCAAGGCGAAAGATCCTGATGTCAAAGCATTTATTGAGAAGTGTTTACTCCCAGCATCTCAAAGATTGTCAGCCGACGAGCTTCTGTTGGATCCATTTCTTCAATTTAACGGTTCAGTAAAGAACCGTCCTCTCCCACTTCCTGATATTGTTCTACCCAAAACCGGAGCTTTTGGAGATCGGTGTCTAATGTCAGAAGGACCGGCTACTGTGCAGAGTAAACCTCTGCAAATAGATGCTCATGATGGTGATTTGCCGATAGTTAAATTATCCTGGAAATCCAATGATTATGAGTCCCCTTCTCTTCGTGTGGAGGTAGAGACTAGCACAATGGGCAAGATCTTTCTGTTAAAAGGCGAGGAAAATGACGAGAGCTCTATATCCTTGATCCTCCGCATTGCTGACGAAGAGGGTTGGTGCCCATCTTATATTTACTCTATATTCACTCTTGATTAGGGATGGTATTGAGCCGAGCTAAACTGAGGATGGCCAAGCTTGAGCAGTTGAGCTTGGCACAACTTGATTCCCAGAACTCTGGGTCAGGCTTGGATAGAATCTTCTCTTGACTTGAGCTTGGCTCAAAACTATAGTTGATAGGCTTGAGCATTGAGCAGGCTCACCTTCAGTTTCTTTCAATGGTGCATGATGAAGCCTGTGTGCTTTGATCAAGCACTAGCTGGAATCATGCTTTTGATTAAAAATAGCTTGAGATTGGGATGTATTTGCAACTTGGTGTTTAATTACTTCGAAGGAGCTAACTAGCCTCTCTGGAGTAGAAAGTTAATTTCAAGCTTAAATTCTACTCTATTTTTGAGTTGCCATCTAGTGGAGCCTTTGCAGCTTTATTGTAGTTTTCACTTGCCCAAACAGTTACTCTTGATGGCTCTGTTGCCAATTTTCTGTTGTGTTATCTGAATCAATTTTCATGCACAGATCCGGAGCATGCGAGGTATATCCATTTTCTATTCTACCTCGATAGTGATACAGCTCGCTCAGTCTCTGCTGAAATGGTGGAGCAGCTTGAGCTAGGAGCTCAGCATGTAATCTGTATAGCTGAATTGATCGATATGCTGCTATCAAACTTGGTAAAGAACTGGCAAGCTTCTAACCCTTCTGGCTATTTGGTGAGTGCTAATTATCATGGAGACCCTCATTCATTGACTCACAACCAAAGCTCATCCGAGTTTCTCAAAGATGCTTGCGAGAGTATCGAGTCAGGAGCCATATCCCATGCAATGGGCATCCAGAATTCAGCCACCACCTTGGATGATGAAAGTTCAGACATGTCTTACATGTCTGCTACTTCTAATGACTGGAACGATACGGGAAGCTCCATCGACTTGAGACATGATATGGATGTCGGTTCTGACAATAATAACAGTAAAGTCTCTGATTTGAGGAAGAACGATGGCGGAGTTGTGGGCCCCCTCATGACCGATAAGTCTCCACTGTTCAGTTTGGGTAATGATACAGAGCTGATGAGGGAGCTTGAGAGGATCGAGCGGGAGTACCAGGATGCTATGAGACAGATCTCGAGGAGGCGAGAAGAGGCCATAATGGAGGCAAGAAGAAAGCTGTCTGTCAAGACAATGGATCAGTTTCACTGACCAAAGTGAGCCTGTAGTGAACAATTTGCTTCATTCTTTTTGTCTTACTTATTTCCTTTCTCTCTTCTTGGACGAGTCATAATCAATCTATGGCAACTGTACAGAGTTTGTGTTTCTTCTGCAGAAGAATCTGTAATTAAGCAGATCTCTGTGCTTGCACCCCTTTGTAAGATTCTTTTTTCTTTATGGCTGTCATTCAAATTCTAATTGTATTAGCTTTGATATACTAAGAGAGTGGAGTTGCAGCGTCTTCTAATGAAATTATTAAAATAACTTTTGATGAAACTTCCAATACTTTGCTTTGAGAAAAATGCTATTGAGGCCGATGGCCGAATGCAAAGTCCCCTGCTACTGATCTGTCTGCTATTATTTTTTTTTTATTAAATCAATGTTCCACCTCAAGAGGGCTCATGCTTGGCATCCGAGGAAGCTCTCATGTCAGGAAAACTTACTGGATCAATTGATCAGCATTGTCAAACTCTCTGAAGAAGCAAGGTCAGCTTTTTCAACTCAGAAGAAGCAGGGTAAAAATCTTTGCTCATGAGGCCATAGAAATAGAATATCATCTTTTATGGATTAAGTACTTCAGTGTGGGATTGCAGAGATAATGTTTTAAGCCAACTAATGCAGGCAGTTGCAGCTTCTCATTGACAAGCATATGCAATCTAATGATGGAAAAGCTTAGATGGCAGCAGAATGTTGCTCTGAGACACACACACGACGACGATGACAGGTCTGTAGCACGCAATTCCTTCCCCTTGACAAGTACATCCTATGTTGGTGAAACAGAATTTAATCGTGTTGAAGAGTTAAATGATGACATCCTGTTGTAAACAACTACTCTTCCTGAGAATCCAACACTTGAGGGAAGTCTATGGCAGCCTCTCCAAGAAGTCCGGCAAGATCATCTGGTACAGATTTTGGTTGTAAACGTGTATGCCTAATGCTTTCTGATGATGAAGATGATGCAGCACAATCCGGTTTAGATTCTTCTAAGGGGAAGCCTTCAGAAATGTTCTCTTGAAGATGTCGGCGTCTGGTGGAAGCAGTTTTGAATCTAACCAACTTTAGCTTTTTATTTCCATCTTCCATAAGAATTACTTCTATTTTATTTTTATGCATGCAGTCGTGTGCAAAAGAAGTATTGCAGTTAGATGTGCCTCCTAATGTGCTATATCCAATCAATCTTGAAGAAAGCTCGTGTTCTTACAGAACCAGGAGTTCTGGCAAATTAGCTACGCAAAATGGCAAAGATAATCAGGTGATGATATTGACGGTCATGATATTATCTCAGGGATATAAAATGAAACCAAGGTGCTGCAGAGACTTGTTTAAGCAGGCTGCTGACCATTTGGGTTTCATGCTTTGACCGACAAATTTGAAGTACATAATAGTTGAAATCACATGTCCTGCAGAGCGAGACTTTGAATATACAACATTTTTGCAGCTTCCTATTGGATCACCATTGTTAAAAAGGTATTTAGGCTTGAAAAAATGGTTGTGTTATTGAGAAGGATGCACTGCAATCTACTTCAGGTCTGATAGGTCAAAGCATATGGAGCTTAGTCATGGCATTTATAAATACTCATGGTTTTGCTGAGCACATCGTTTTTTAACCTTAAAGCCATGTCATTTTGGTTCTGCTTATACTGGCAAGGTCTCTAACCAATCATGGTGATAGTTCAGATTAAATTCTGCACTTCTTTTACATGCAATCTTGTGCAAACTTCAGCAGCATATAGCATTCCAGATTGACTGTAGCCTGCTCTGAAAGGAGGCTGGTTCCTTCATGTATGGTGGTAATTTCAGCATTGAACCTCTGAAGGCTCAGTTAGCATGTCTGTACTATTTGCAGCTTCCTACAGAGGAGAATGAAGGTTAAATGCTTATGCAACTTCATTTTTTTCCCTAGACAAAGCGTGCCCTCTTTTGGAATGCTCAGTGGGAAAATGTAAGAAAAGTAGTCTGAGATAATGACTCTTTTTGCTTGTTCTGCTCCTTTTCCTGTTGTTTAATGGTTTACTGTTTTTTTGTTTCTCTTAATAGGTCTCCTCTGTGCCCAATCATCAAGCAACTTAAAAGTTCTGGAAGAACATTTGAATGGTCAGAAGCTTTCAAAACATATCTTCTCGAGGATGGCATGGTTGAAGTATTAGTCGGTGGTATGTTTTGCAATTCCTTATCTACTTTAGGAAGAACTTGTGTGGAGCAAGACAAAATTCTATATAGCACCTTGTAGGTTGGACCCAGAAGTCTCTGATGGAGCTATATGTTGACTGCTCTGAGAACTCATCTGAGGCATCAAACTTGAAGTTGCTGATGAGGATCAGCAATCAGGAGGTGGTTAAAAGTTTCTTTTACTTCCGTAAACTCGCTTACTATTGGGTTGAATGCTTTAAGGGACTCTCTCTGTAACAGGTCTCTGATGAATAGCAATGCTCAACCCTACTCACATTTTGCTAGGTAGGTTTCTGGTTGCGTGTTTAAGTTTCCAATTCATTTGATTTTCCTGTACAAGTGTTTCTTTGCCAAATCATCTCTTTGTAGCGGCCCATGTAAGAAATGATTTAGATTCTTCCTTTTTTCTCCCTGGTAATCTAATCTGTTTATGTGGCAGTCTTCCAGGGAATGGAACGATGGGAAGCTTCAGCAAAGTACTTAAATCATCATGCCAGAACTACAGGGACTTGAGTCTGGATTCGGGCTGTCGTTCGATTGCTCTTTCCCAATTTAGTGCTGATGTGTGTTTGGTGGAATTGCAATGCTGAGTTTTAGAGGAAACGCCATCACTCGGGAGCAGAAAAAAGGTGGTGAGAGGGAGAGGAGATTGGGCAGGGTGAGGAGGAGAAGCTGAGGAAGTTGAAGGAAGCTTTTGGGTTTGAGCCGGTCTAGTTCGCTGGAGTTACGAGGAAGAAAACCCCGACAATGTCACGATCGCAGGTCTCTTTTATCGTCCAGTGCTTTTGGGCTGCGTTCAGTTTCACTTGATAATGTTCTTGAAAACCAGCTGTTTCGGAATATTTTATCGGTCGAGTGGTCCCCTCTACCGATACCATCCGAGATCTCGAAACCTTTGCACGGGCTGGAGGAAGCCAAACCGTTTATTGATAATGCTGATGAATGGCGAGCACAGGGGAGCTTTGACAAATCCCAATGGAATTTCTTTAGTTATCGAGACGAGGCTGATGGCTCGGGTATTCGAGCTGGACCAATTGATCTCATCATGCACAAGTCTACAAGTAGTAGTCATTCGGATTGATGATCGCTGGGGAGGTCCCCACATGACCACGACGAACAGGAGTTCGGGTACTTAAACATCTCCAGTAGCCAGGATCTGCTCTGTCGGGCCTGACTTGGACAGCTCGGTCGGGCTGTGAAGTAAATGTCTGCTGGATGCTTGCTCAACTGAATGTGGTATAATGTCAAGTTCACCCTTTTCCTATCTTTGTACATACATTAATATCATCAAAGGACACCCAATTGGTGCACAAAATATGTAGTGGTCGAACTTGATATATAATGCATCTCCCCAAGAACGAAATAATGTATTTTTGTCTATAAATACGAAATGATGTATTTACTGTATTCATAATTCTACTAAAAGCCTTACATGGTTTATAAAACTGGTGACCGATGTCATTAAGTTTGGATTCGGATAGCACACTTTTAACAGATCCACTGGTATGATATGAATATGGGATCTTTAATTAATTAAACCGCATGCATGGGAGTGTGTTCTTAAATATTAGAAAAAGCCCTTGATGGCGAGTCAAGAGTTTTTATTAATTCCAGTCATTCTTTTATTCATGGAACTTGAAACAATTCACTCATAGTAGTAACAGCAATATTTTTTCGGTTACGGTGCAGATCCATGAGCATGGAAAGTTACGAAGACACGGAAATAAAGAGAAACGAAATAAAGAGAAACAAATAATAACGGAATTTAGACTCTTTAATTTCGAATTGAAAGTCATCTTACGTCCCAACTTCAATTATTGTTTTATTCACCAGACAAAAAAAGGGTCAATTATTATTTTTCGTAACACCTGAACAATTAAATTAGCTTTCAAAAAAAGAAATTATGATATAGATAAAAATATCTAAAGAAACAAAATCACTCAGGAAATCCCAAAATAAGGAAAAAAAATCTTGAAAAATTCACTTCAAATTTAAAATGGTGAAGCTCTACCGAATTAAAACAAATCCCAACCTAAACAATACATTTGTAGCGGATTTCTTGACAGAAATGTATTGAAGAGATTCGAATATGAGATCTCGTACTCGCTAAATTATATGGAAATTAGTTTTGGATGGGGATGGCAACTTAGAGGCTGATTCACCGACCCGCCCCGTGCACGGGTTAGGGTGGGCCTGAGTCTGTCTCTCGACCCATCCCGTCCATTTCCGCTACATTATATTATATAATTATATAATATTAATTTAATTGATGTACACTTTTATATTAATAAATCAAGATTGTATTTTATTGAAATTGTGTAAATTCTAATTATTTTAAGTTTGTTTAGCCATGTTATGATAAATATATGAATTTACGTCAGTTTTTAAATCATATTGTTATATTAATTAATAAATTGACCTAACCCGTGCCCTTCCCGCCATATTACCGATCGTAGTTTTAAACCACTAAACTACTAAAATTGATGCTAAATTTCCATGAGAAATAAATGAAATTAGTGTTCTTTTTAAAAATATTTCGTGAAAAGTGATTAGTTTGAAACTATTTAAGAGAATAGAGTTTCTAAAACGCATGTTGAAGATGCGGTTTTATTTTAATGAACTGCATCTTCAACATGCGGTTCTTGTGTAATTTTTTTAATTCACCACATACCCGCATCTTGAAGATGCGGTTCTTTGTGGAATTGAAAAAAAATTAAACAAGAACCGCATCTTGAGATGCGGTTCTGTACCAAAGTCAAAAAAAATTACACAAGAACCACATGTTGAAGATGCGGTTCATTAAAACAAAACCGCATCTTCAACATGCGTTTTGGAAACCTTATTCTAGTAAATAGTTTCAAACTAACCACTTTTCACGAAATATTTTCAAAAAAAACACTAGTTTCACCAATTGCTCAAATTTCCATTTAATTATGTAAAAATGTTTTCTTACAATTTCTATTTTCCATGAGAAAAATGGAAAGGCCTGGGCTTTTCCTTTTCTTTTGTATTTTCCTTCTCCCCACTGTTCACTGTCAGCTAGACTACGAGCTTTCTCACTCTAGCCCGCACTCCCTCCCCCGCTCTCTCCCTCCCTCTCTCTCCCTCTCGAGTGTTTCAGCCCCGTCTTGTCCTGATTGCAGTTAATCGATTGATCCGTGTCCCTGCCTTCTCTGATCAGTGCAATGCGATTGGAGTCGGCGAAATCTGAGGGAGTCCAGTCGGACTTTGCCAAGGTCTGTTATCGAAGGATTAGGGTTCTTGCAGGGTTTAAGAGGTTCTTTTATTGATAATCTGTTTCAGCATTTTATGGACTTCGGGGGCAAAGCTAGCGCTAGTTTCTTTTAGTTCATCTATGTTTGCAATGCATGTTTTTGGTATCTTCAGCGCATTCGAGACCGTGTGCACGTTATTTTCATAGAATGACCTGTTGAAAATGTGGGCAATTTGGTATAAATATGATTCTTTTGGTGTTCTGGAGGGGCTGCATAATGTCTGTTTTACTGAGAGAAGTAACATTTTGCCGACACACCAACCTGAGGTTGGTCTGGTGGTTCCCTCACAAGGGTCCCAAATAGGTGATCCTGGATTGATCCCCACAAGCTGGTCGATGGTCGACGTAAATTTTCCCAGGATGCTGGCCCGACTGCAGATTGGTCTTGAGGTGCGATTCAGCTGGCCCGGGATACCGTGTGATGCAAACTAAAAGAATGATATTTTGCCGGCATGAATTTTAATGCATTACTGTGACTTGTGTTTAATGTTCCGGAATAATACGTTGGAAATCTGAAATTTTATTGTCTACTGTGGCCTTCTGTCTAACTGCTTTAATTCAGTTTCTTATTCAGGGTTTCTTTTCTCGAGTGGATTCACCTTAACTCTTGTATTGCTTTCAAACAATGTCACCCCATTAAGGGGACTGTATCGCTTCTGAAAGTAACCTTTTGGAAAATTGTGAAGATTAGGCTGAAGTCTTGAGCCCATACATGATGCTGCCATCTTCGATTCCCCAAAAGAAGTACAAGACAATCTCAGAGATTTTGGCAGTGGCTAAGTATGCTGTGGTGGAACGAGCCGATTACAGTGATGTGAGCTGCGAGCAGTGCGGCTCCGGTGATCAACCCGATGAGATTCTCCTGTGTGATAAATGTGACAAGGGATTTCACATGAAATGCCTGAGGCCCATTGTTGTTAGGGTTCCCTTGGGATCCTGGCTCTGTCCTAAGTGTTGTGGACACAGAAGAGTAATAAGTAGGGGAAACTTTGTTCTAGTGATATGTTTGATGTTCTCCTTTCTTGTATTTGATTGTCGCGCTCCATTCAAAAGGTGATTTTGAAATGTTGTTCGATCCTTTAGGATTTTCACAGAAGAAGATTTTTGAATTTTTTAGGATTCAGAAGTGTTCTGATGACAAGGACATACACTCGTCTCCTCAAGGTAAAATGTCGACCCAGTTGTTGCTGACATGAATTCATCTGGAAGACATTTGTTGTGTTTATCTATTTATAAGATTTTCATGGTTCACAATATAACTTTAATATGCCCATATTCGTACTAGTTTATTCTTGTTTTGTTCAGAGATTTCCATTCCAGAAGCTCAGAAAAAAATTGTTAAAAAGCATTATTTTTTATGGCAAACATTGTTTAAACCTGTTTTTTCTTCACTCTCTTACCAATCAATGCTCAAAGAAAAGTGTTCGTGCTTTCTTCAGGAAGTGCACCCGGTGCACAGCCTCTCAACATTTTTCTGTGTCTTGTTCAAGAAAAGAATAGTGAATGCGGGATTGTCTTCTAGAACAGGACATACTTTTTTTTTCTGTTTGTTGTTTCTAGCTTCTTGTTATACCTTTATAAATCATTCAGGGCATTATTTTTTTATATGCATTTTCTTTGCTATATGATACTTTGGTCTCCAGATTCTAGAAAGCGTCGGAGACGATGGGCCCCTCCAGTATTTCAGAAGAAGCGGAGGAGACTCCTGCCATTCATCCCGCATCAAGAACGTGGCCGGAGGCTGAAACAGATGAGCTCGCTTGCCTCTGCCTTGATAGCATCACATATGGAGTTTTGTGATGATCTATACTACTTACCAGGATTAGCTCCCCGATCTGCCAATCAGGCTAAATATGAAAGAGGCGGCATGCAGGTTTCAAGTACCCATCCATACAGATCCTTTTTTTTGGCTGAAATCACCATATCTTAAATTTGTGGAAATTTTTTTTCCATTTTTTTTTCCTTTTTGTGATTTTGCTAGCATTGCAAATTAGTTATAATCAAGGGTTCTTGTCCTATCAGTTTCTGCCAAAGGAGGATATAGAGACATTGGAGCTGTGCAGAGCTATGTGTAAGAGCGGCATATACCCTCCTCTTATGGTTCATTTTGATTCATGCGAAGGGTAATAAATGATATCTTCCAACTTCATTTATTGACTGCTCTTTTGCTTGTTAAAAGCCAGCAGGGTCATTCACCTGTTTGTGTTCTTACTCTCTTACAGTTTCACCGTAGAGGCAGATGCCCTGATAAAGGATATGACATTAATCACAGAGTACACAGGTGATGTAGATTTCCTTGAGAACAGGAAGAATGATGACTGTGACGGCATCATGACCCTACTCTTGGCAGATGATCCATCTAAGAGCCTCGTCATTTGCCCAGATAAACGTGGAAACATTGCTCGCTTCATTAATGGGATTAATAACCACACCATGTAAGACATTCTAGTCATCCTCCCTGTCTGTTCATCAAAAAGTTCGATGCAAGTCAGGATCTTTTGATTGCTCTTCTTGTGCAGTGATGGTAAGAAGAAGCAGAACTGCAAGTGTGTGAGATACAACGTGAATGGTGAATGCCGGGTCTTTCTAGTTGCCACTCGAGATATTGCTGAGGGCGAGAGGCTATATTATGACTACAATGGATATGAGCATGCCTACCCCACTCACCACTTCATCTAGGAAAAAGGCCGTGGTCATCTTTGAAAATCTATTGAATCACTCTTCAGTGGTAATTTTGCTTCGTACAGATTGCTCATTTCTGCAGAGTCGGATTATTTGGTAGCTTATTGGGTAGGGATAGAAGAGGGGACTCTGAGCTACTCTAGATGTGTAAAAAGTTTAGGTACAGCGGAAAAATTTATCCTTGAGATACAATTCGTCTTAACTATGTAATTAAAAGATGAAAGATAGCTACAGATCTCTTTCCCGATTCGGAACATTTCTGAAAAGATAACAAGAGATTTCTATTTGAACAAATCTCAATTATTTTGTGTCTGTCTGTATAGTTTTTCTTCATCTCTTTTATTATGATCTCACTGTTGCTTGTCAAGGAAATCCTCTTTAAGCAACAGTTTGTGAATCAAAGAGAGTCGAGAGTGTCCATGCTTGGTTGTGATATCGTAGCCTCAACCATAGGAAGATTTTAGCAGCTACAGCAAGCATTAGACATTGGAGCAGCTACAGCAAGCATTTGACAAGTGACTGCAATTTTTCTCGAGAAACTCATGTTCGAAGCTATGGGTCGAGAGTTTCTTGGCCTTATTTATCTGTGATTGGTTTTTTTTTGGTTTGTGAAATTCGATAGTCAACATAATCAAGGAGACCATAAGTGCAGGTGGCTCGTAAAGCCTTTCTAGAAGAGGTGGAATGCACTGGTGTTTACTCCAAGCAGAGCCTCTGTTCTGGGGGAGAAGTGAGCTGTTTGAGCTCTGGAAAGGAGTCTAGATTGGCTTGAAGTTGGCTGAGCGCATCTGAGCGGCAAATGAGGAATTGCAATTACAAGTAGGAGTAATTGATAGGCCCACAGGGAGCAGCCCCATTGGTCGGGGACCTATCTTGTTTGAATTCCAAGAGGGGCATTTCTTTGTGAGTGGGGACTTTTTAACCCTCAAACTGTCGAGCTCTTCAGGCTCACCCGACTTAACTGACACGCATGGTTTGCGGGTTATTGTGTGCGCCTGAGGAAGAAGTGTCACGACCACCACTAGTCGTACCTGGAAGGCGCTTAGATACCTCAATTATATAAAAAAAAGGTTACAACTTGATTAACTAAAACCCATATTTCAACTTTTGAAACCCATTTACATGTATACTTAAGCTAATTATTTGGATGATTAATACTAATTTATTTATTTGTCATAATCTCACTAGTATTTTCTCACGTCGTATGATATGATAAAGTATGATTATTTCTACATTTGGTCACTTTAATGTGTTTGTGATAGACTTTTTTCATTTATAATATATATATATATTATTTGATATCTAGAAAATTCAATAACCTCTTATTAATTCAGACTAATTCAAATCAAGTCCTGTGGTCCAACAAGAGTTAATACTCTTTCAATTATAAATTTTCTCAATTAATAAGATTATAATTTGAAACCTCATTTAAGGACACATTAAGAATCAATTCAATGAAATTCATATCAACGTGAATTGACATTGTGATTCTCCCACTAGACTTGCGGATGGGTGATCCCATATCGATTTTTATGTTAGAAGGGTTGATGAGAATTTTTTTAAGGATCCCGAACCAAAAGTAGATTAGTCTAGTCTAGTCTCGAGGTGCACCTCAGCTGATTCAGAGATATTACGTGGTGAAAAAAAAATCAATGAATTCATGATGATATCATTCGATCCGTTTAGGGTAGATAGATGGAGGCATTCAAAACAAGAAGCTCGACGTCGCACTGCTAGACTTTTAAAGGGCGGCGATCGGGCCGGGCTGCAGCTCCACAAACGGGCCTAAATCTGGCCCGGATTCCAAAACCCGGATTGACTACCCGAAGATTCCGATTCCAGCGCCCGCCGTTTCTTTTTGCGGTCACCTGATGGCTGATGACATGGAGGAAAAGTCAAACCTTCCGGCCGAGCCGACGTCGTATTTTGTTCCTCACGGGAACTTCCAGACTCCATAGTAGTAAAAGAGCAGAGCCGAGCAAGGGTACTTGCTTCTCCCTCTCCCTCTCTCTCCGTGTGGCGGCTCTGCTATGGAGGCGCCTTCACTTGGTTCCTCTGCGTTCGCTCCGTCGTCACTCTCATTCTCCTCCTCCACTGCACAGTCTCTCCTCTACCTTCGCTGCAGAGGAGGCAGCCTAGGCCTCAAATTCAAGCCTCCCAGGGGTAGGAGCCTCTCCGTCCGTGCCTCCTCCAATGGAGATTCCGGTACTCTCTCACCCACACACACAATCTTCCTATGTTCTACTCGTTTCCATCGAGTGACGAGCGTACCTACGACGGTTCTGGCTGGTGATCGAATAATCTCGTGCATTTCGTCCTCCGTTGTGATTTGTTGGAACTTGTTTTCTCAGTGGTGACTCTGCTCGATTATGGAGCCGGAAATGTACGTAGTGTGCGGAATGCGATTCGGTACCTCGGCTTCGACATTAAAGATGTAGGCTCGTAGCTTCTCTTTACTACCTGTTTTGTTTCTGATTGATTGCTAGAATGAAACGCAACCAATTCTCTAATTGCGTGCTCGCGATATTATCTTTTGAAAACTTTTAGGTTCAAACCCCTGAAGATATTTTGAACGCGAGCCGCCTAATCTTCCCTGGTGTTGGAGCATTTGCTTCCATGATGGATGTACTGAATGAGAGAGGGTGCGTGTAGTAAATTCGGTAACTTGGTTTTCATCTTTCTCATGGGTTTGTCCTTTTATTGCCTCTTTATGTATGCAGTGCTCGAGGGACTTGTTCTTCATTTATATGTTGGATAATTCTCACAAAATACATATATTTTAGTAGTGAGTGCTTTTGATATCGCTGTCACTTTCAGTTTGCTCAGCTCTCTGTCGTAGCTAGAGCAGTTTTGAGCTTTCCTAATGCAATATTGCACTAATGGGATGAAGCCATGAAATTCGCATCTATATTTTAGGGGCTGGCCTTTCTGTATTTCATCCTCCATAAAAATGAACAGTGGACCTCATGTAATTATGACCTTTACTTTGTAGCTTGATTAGCGTTTCTACATTCAATATATCTTATATGTGTGTCTATGCTGTTTAGTTTTTGTATGTGTAACATTTTTCAGGATGACTGAAGCTCTCCAAACTTATGTCAAAGAGGACCGCCCTTTTCTGGGCATTTGTTTGGGTTTGCAGCTACTTTTTGAGTACAGTAAGGAGAATGGACAGGGTCAGTGATTTTTGTCATTCTATTACTCTCTCATTTGCTAATGTTGAAGTTTCACGGTGAAATAACTGGCAACTCTTCAGTTCACTCATTTGCTAATGACGAAGTTTCATGGTGAAATAACTGGCAACTCTTCACTTCACTGCTCACTATAGAGTTTTTACATTGAATTGAATTCCTTAGCCCTCTCAGTTGGTGCTGAACTATGTACTGATAGCCTGTTTTTTCTTCATTTCTTTGTTCTGGCTGGGAGGTCGGGTGGATGTGTTTTTATTGGTGAGAACTGGGAGAAGAAATATGATTTCTCTGATGTGTATTGCACTACTTGGGACTGCATCCAATTTAACAATATTTATTGGTATGTCAGTTAATGGTCTTGGTGTAATACCTGGAGTGGTTGATCGTTTTGATTCATCAAATGGCTTGCAAGTGCCCCATATTGGATGGAATGCCTTGAAAGTCAGGGAAGGCTCTGGAATTTTAGATGAAATTGGAAATCGCCATGTCTACTTCGTTCACTCCTACCGTGCCATACCTGTATGTTGCTTCTAAAATCTGCTTTTTGACTTTTATGTTTTTCTATACAGTTATTTTGTTTGATCCTCACTAGTGCTTTGTTTTTCATTTACTATTTCATCTCTTGATGTATTGCTTAGTTTCTCACTTCCAAATTTTCCTTTCTTTGGAATTTGGATAGTCAAAGGACAATATGGAGTGGGTCTCCTCTACTTGCAGTTATGGAGATGATTTCGTTGCTTCTGTGGGAAGGGGAAATGTGCATGCTGTTCAGTTTCATCCTGAGAAAAGTGGAGGTATGATATATAGGCAGTGCTTGTTCCATGTTAGAAATTTGATTTCCCTCCGTTCCTCATTCCCACATACTAGTGACTTGGATAAGATGGGGCATGGGCAGAACCCAGTGTTGGGCATGTTATGGGACACTGAGGAGAGGCATGGAAAGTTTATGGCATGTTATGGGACACTAAGGAGAGGCATGGAAAGTTTACGTACAATTTGATATGTGCATTGGTAGTTTCCCCAAATCAAATGGTGACCTTTACTGGCTGTAATGCCATTTTGGTTATGTAGAAGGATGATCTGCTTTAGTGATAGGTACATTTTCAATACATGTAATCAAGGTAACTTATCATGTATCATTTAGTCAATTGTTTCAATAATCTATGGATGTAATGTTTCAGCTGTCGGGCTTTCAGTATTGAGAAGGTTCTTGTCTTCAAAGTCAAGTATTTCAAAGGTATTCCTTGTACTCTGCACTTTACAGATTCAGAATATATCACCAAATGCCTTACATAGTCAATCAGCTAATATCTCAATGTTTCTATGAAGACAGAAGCCTGCTGAGGGGAAGGCTTCAAAGCTTGCAAAAAGGGTAGGTATACCTGAAACTTAAATTTTATTTATTTATTTTTGGTCTTCATTATGAATGGTAATTTTCTTTTGAACATGTTCTGTTTAGTTATTTGGTTTTACGGAAACTGCTGCTTATGCTCTCTTCTATAGTTTATTGGCCTATTGAGAGTCTGAACCATGTATTTCTGGCATCTTTCAGGTCATTGCTTGCCTAGATGTGAGAACTAATGATAAAGGAGATCTTGTTGTTACCAAAGGAGATCAGTATGATGTAAGAGAGAACACAGAGGAGAATGAGGTATCAATACTTGCATCCTGTTGTTTAATTAGCAGAATGAGGTCAAAACAGAATTTGTTGAAGGCATGGTAACAGCCCAATCCAAAAGAAAGTAATATGATTGTTTTGATCCAGCCGAGCAAAGTACGAACAAAAAATAGAAATAAAAAGATTGCAAAGGAAGTCAGATCAGAAGTCAGAATAGACAAGGAATTGCTCACTGGAAAAATGCCTTGGTGAGGCCTACTAGAATCTATTTATCCAGCATAACTTATCACTGGGCAGGGAGTCTAACCTGCAGTTCCATCATCTCCCCTGGCTTCTCAAAATCTGCATTTAGCCTTGACAGTTCTCTATCTTGTGCATTTAGCATTAATCTGTTAAGTAGAAGCATCACTATGGTTGAGCTGAGAATTATGTGCAGTAGGAATAAACTATATTCTGTGGTTCCTGTAACTTTATATGTTTGCTTAAGTATATTGCATCACATTGATTACCATATTATCATTGGCTCTTTTCCAAGAAAGTGATGATTCTATTTTGTGACTTTTATCACTTTTTTTTCAGGTAAGGAACCTGGGCAAACCAGTTGACCTTGCTGGACAGTACTACAAGGATGGGGCTGATGAAGTAAAATTCCTCAACTCATGCTGTGATTTTAGTGCACATGCTTTCTTTAATTATATTGCAGCCTGGTTCATCTTCTCATATTTAACTGCAGGTCAGTTTTCTTAACATCACTGGCTTCCGGGACTTTCCTTTAGGTGACTTACCAATGCTGCAGGTTTGTCATAACATATTTTAATTAATGAGTTGCTTTAGCTAATTTGCCATTTGGGCATATCACATTGCTTTAGCTAATTTTCATACTGGCATCTTGTTCTGTAGGTGCTGAGGTGCACATCAGAAAATGTTTTTGTACCATTGACAGTTGGAGGTGGAATTAGAGATTTTACAGATGCAAATGGCAGGTAGGCATATTGCTTCTGTGGTGACCTTGAGAAACATTCCCTGATCAATATTTGTCATTTCAGCATCTTTTGATTGTCAGATTTGTTGGTACCAACAATAACTGCAATAACTAGGATACATGATGCTCATACAATGTGCCATGCAGCTTTTTCTTATTCATTGTTTTATTAAATAACTGAACAGTTGTTTTTCAGGTACTATTCTAGTCTAGAGGTGGCTTCCGAGTATTTTAGATCTGGAGCTGATAAGATTTCTATAGGAAGTGATGCAGTATATGCTGCAGAAGAATATCTTAAAACTGGAGTATGTTATTCACTAATCTATCAAAGTTAACTGTCACATGCCTAGTGTTGTTTCTTTCTAATTATTTTGGAGCATCGCTTACAGGTAAAGACTGGAAAGAGCAGCTTGGAACAGATATCTAGAGTCTATGGAAACCAGGTAAGCATGTGAAGTTTTTAGACATAGGCATGCCTAAACTTCTTTTTGAGGATGTTAGGATCAACATAAGCTATTTGTACCCCGGTGGAAGGGTATGTGAATTATGATTAAATGATGCTTGAAATATTGTAGCTGGCATGGCTTTCTATCTATATTAGCACCTCTTTGAAAAAAGAGTATATTCTTTCATTCGGATTTTGTTGTTAGGACCTTCTCTAGTTCCTTGACTCTTTTGCCTTGAAGGCCATTCCACATTTAAGAAAAGAACATTGCCTTTGTAGTTGCTAGATTAAAAAGTTTAGTACAGTGACCTGTCCGACTTCTTTTACAGGCTGTGGTTGTCAGTATTGATCCCCGTAGAGTTTACATCCATAGTCCAAAAGATGTGGAGTTCAAATCAACACGGGTGACAAGCCCAGGTATGGCTATCTTTTTCTTGTACGTTATGTTTTGTACTTATGAATAGAATAGAATGGAATTGAATGAGCATTTTGTCCTTGTAAAAGTTTTCTTTGCTTGCAGTTTTGAAAGTTGTGATGTATAATCCATTAGGATAGATTTTTTTCTCAACTTGATGGAATGAGGTTTACTTTAAAAAAAAGTTAAGAGAATGCTTATCCTGCCATCTCTCTCATTAACAGTTCCTCATATTCTCACAATAAACACAAAAATCATTAAATATTTCATAATGCTTTTGCATTTTATTATAGAAAACTCCCTCTTTTCTATCATACCTCACCCTCGTTCCAAATCTTGATCTTATTTTCCATATTTGTTATTCCTCAGTAGGAAAGGGTATGAATGACTTACCAAACCCTTATTTTTTTAATCATTTCTACATTTTCCTGAAAATAGGTAATCTGGATGCATGTAATTGTATAACTTCAGTAGAAAAGGTAGAATGCCTCTCCAAATAAACTAAGAAAGCATGCAGCAACTATTCCCAGAGGAAAATTGACAATTTATGGTGTGGCCCATTTTGATCTTTAGACCATGTTGGTTCGGGGAGTTTCTATTATTTTTGCTGATTGAAGTACACTGGATTAGATCCTTAACACAAGATAGAGATGAGTCGACATAAGTTTGGAATTTGTTGCAAGCATTTTCCTTCTTTCTTTCAGGTCCGAATGGAGAGGTATATGCATGGTACCAGTGCACGGTGAGCACATCTAACCTTTGAGTGGCTCTTTTTTTGTCTGCATAGGTAGTAATCAAATTATGTCACGTCAGTTGGCTTAAGTTGTTTAAACTGGTAATTATCCGTGGATTGTGGAGCATTTGGTGGGAATCGAATAAAAAACATGGCCTTGAAAACAATGATCTGGTAGAGTAAAGGCCATCTGAGAGTCATCAATCAGCTTGACTCTATTTTGAACATTTTTGGAAGTTTCTTTACACCTGTGATTGAACAGCTGTCTGTTATTTCCAAAAGGTTAAAGGTGGACGAGAAGGTCGACCGATTGGAGCATATGAGCTTGCAAAGGCTGTTGAAGCCCTGGGTGCTGGAGAAATATTATTGAACTGCATCGATTGTGATGGTAATGCTCCTCATGTTACTTACCATGTTCTCTATCTTTTGTCGGGCCACATATTATATCTTATATCACAATATTACACAAGGAAGTTAACTTGAAGACGCCTGTGAACTTAAACTAATGTTGTTAGTTGAGGGCAAGAAGTATGAAACTTATGAATGTAGAACCTCTTAATTCTCTGAGTTGTAGAGTGGGCAAACTTTTCAACTCAGATTTTGTTAATATGGGGTCATCCCCACTGATAATATAAGGAAATTAGTAAGTTCGCATGCAAATTGTCTCAGCTTTTGCACTTCATTCCACCATGAATGATTTCGCTTCAAACTCACCGTTGGTCTCAGTATCTACTTTCTTGTTTATGGCCATCTTCAAGGTGAATATTTCACGTGATCAAGAGAGTTTTGTCATTATATATTTTGATCTTGATTGCATTTGGCTTTTAATTCATTCTTTTAATTGTTGTGTAAAACTGTTCCCACAATCGAGTTGCTCGATCACTTGCAGGTCAAGGGAAGGGATTCGATATTGATCTGATCAGATTGGTTTCCGACGCCGTGAGCATCCCTGTAATTGCAAGCAGTGGAGCCGGAGCACCCGAGCATTTCTCTGAGGTATTCCGGAAGACAAATGCATCCGCGGCTCTTGCAGCCGGAATTTTCCACCGGAAAGAGGTACACACATTGACCAACTTGCAGGACACCTCCACCAACAACCGCCAAGCCCGATTAACTTTGATAATCCCCAAAACCCTCTTGCATTTTGTTTCTGCCAGCAGTCGTTTCAAGAGATGCATCTCAATTGAATCAATCCTACTTCCGGTAAACTACTTGAGATTGAATGATAATTTATGGTGACAGGTTCCGATTCAATCTGTGAAGGAGCACCTACTGAAGGAAGGCATAGAAGTCAGAATCTGAGGGAACGCAAGGGAGCTGCAGAGAAGTTCCAGTGTGAGTCGAGTCGAACGTGCTTGTGTTGTCGATTTTCCTTTTCCCGACTAGTGAATTAACTTGGATCTAACCCATCAACCGAACTCGATAAATTTAGCAAGTACTAGTTAATTTTATATTCATTTTTGATATGATTCATTATTATTTGTTTTTAAATTTATTGTTATTTTGAATGTAATAAATTTATCGAATATGTATAATTGTTAAGTCAGATAAAAACTAATCGAGTTAATCATCTAACAATATAAACAACAGCAGAATTAAGAGTTCTGAAATTGGAAATTATAGCCCGTTGATGTCAGTGATTTTGATTTCCTCTATGCACCTGGTTCTAGTACCGGGGTGGGGTTCGGGTATTCTATAGTTAGAACCGGAATCGGAATTGATCCAAGCTGACTCCCCAATTCACTTCCTATATACTACTTGAATTTTATTACTATTCACTCGGAGTCCAAGTGATTGCGATTCTACTATATACACGTGCAGCACTTACTTTCTACCAGATAGCAGCAGTGGGAGAGGGAGAACATCGAGCCGGATATTTTTCTTCCGGTCTCTGGTTAGGATGGGCAAACTACGAAGAGACGGCCTTCTCTTCTATTCTCGGACTAACATACCAATTCGATCTTTTTTTTTTTCCTCCGTTTCTTTTCTTTTCTATGGATACCTACGAGACGGAAGCCTAAAGTCCATGACATCTGGCCCGAAACTATATTTCAGGGACCGGCCCATTACGAAGTGGGAAGGGAGTAGGGAGTAGGGAGTCGACTGGCTCGCTCCTCTGAGCCCAGCGAGCGCCCAAAACCCTGAGCAAGGTTTTTCGTCGGTCTTCTCCATTAGCGGAGATCGAAGCTCTCTCGCTCTATCACAACATCTCTGTCTCTCTCTCTCTCTCTCTAGGAATGACGAAGTTCAGGAAGCTCGGTAGGCCCACTGGTCACAGGATGTCCATGCTCAGGTACGTGCGAGGTTCACTCCATCGATTGGATTGATTTTCTGGATTCCGTTTGTTTTCTTTCTGCTTAGATTAATCGTTAAATTAATCGAATTTATGCTTGCATGCGTTAGATTTCGAACTTGAGTACTTGTTCTAATGGCGTTATTGTTGACCAGGACCATTGTTTCGCAGTTGGTGAAGCACGAGAGAATCGAAACGACTGTTGCTAAGGTGAGTTGTTACTCTTCTGGGATCGGTGCTGGAATGGGGAATTTTTGGGATGGTGTAGATCAGGATTTTAATCTGTATTAGTGATTCTTTCGGTCTAGTGAAATTTGAATTTTTCAAGAGTTCTGCCATCTTCTTTTGCTGTTGTTGTTGGTTCACTGAAGATAGAAATTGTGGAAATGGGCGTTCTCTTGCATAGCTCAGTGATTTGCTTCTTTAATTTTTTTATGGCACCTTACTCTGTTAAACACAATGAGCTAGAATCGGTTATGATTGAAGCATATGATGAACAAATCTTTCGGTGTTAATGCTTTCTCTTAGTATGTAGGCAAAAGAGTTAAGGCGACTCGCAGATAATATGGTGCAGCTCGGAAAAGAGGTAAAGGAACTCTGCTTTCATCGTTCACATTATCGGGATTTCTATTTGATCAGCAGAAAGTACTTTGCACTATCTGCTTCAGCATATTTTAGCACAAGAGCAGGTTTTTATATAGCTGGAAAATTCATATTTCACATCATAATCGTTTTGGTCTAATTTCCCTCAATTTTAAATCATGTTATTCCGATAATGTGTCAAAAAGGGCAATCGGGATAGAAACTGCTAGGTCTAGTCGTTTTCAGCTCTTAGTTTATTCTAGCGCTTTGCTATTGGAAATTGTTAATGTTGTCTTCAATGAGACATAATCAGAAATATAACTGTTTAGTAGTTTCTCCGTGAGTGACCATATTCTTTCATTGCCAGTCTTATGGTTTCTCTGATTCCCTGAATTTGGATATAATTTTACATTTTCACACAATTTCTTGTTGCAGGGTTCCCTTTCTGCGGCAGGGCGTGCTGCTGCTTTCGTGTGAGGGGACAATGTCCTTCACAAGCTATTTACTGAATTGGCTTATAGATACAGGTTGTGTGTAAAACTGTATGAATCTTTCAGCATCACCTTCGTTTAGGTGGCATCTCTGTTTCTTAACACGAAATCCACTCTCACTGTTTCCTGCTTGTCGTTTCAGAGATAGAGCTGGGGGATACACGAGACTTCTTTGGACCCGCATTCGAGTTGGTGATGCTGCTCCAATGGCTTATATTGAGTGAGCCGTTACATTACTTCTCTTCGGGACATGTTTATAATTTGTGACTTAGCTATATATGCCTGTTAGTTGCATCCAAAGAACAGCCTGCATGTAGCTTCCAAGTATATAACCTTCAAATTTCTGAACATACGTTCTGATACTGATTTGAATTTTGTGGGAGTGAAATGACTGCATAGACTTCCATGCTATTTCAACAAACAAATAAAATAAGGGGCATCTCTTTTTGTCGCTAGCACCTAATGGCATTTGTTTTTTGGACAATAGCTATGTTATTAGGAGCTGTAGGAATTATATGCTATGATTCTTGAAATTCTCAATGATGTATAGTTGGCCTTTTCCTAATTGTTTTAGTTATATGTTTGAACAGGTTTATCGACCGGGAAAACGAACTTAAAACAGACGAAACCACCAGCATTGCAACCTCCACAGAGCTCATGCTTGGATCCATGGACAAAATCCAGGCTCTGCAAGCAGTTAGCTCCACCTAAGGAGGAGAAAAGCTCCAAGTCCGATTCCTGATGTGTTTGTTAGTCTTGATGCACAACTCTTGATTTTCCTCCCCGGATACTACATATTAGATAAAGCAGATGGTTTCTCCCTTGTAACTTTTCGGACATCATTTCTTTACAAATCTTTGGTGAAGCTATGATGCTTAAGATTGTAGTTATATGTGTTTCATGAATAATAAATATTGGGTTCAGTTTATTCATTTCATGCTTGACTGTCGGTTTCGAACGTTGCAGGTATACCTGAATGGACCTGTCACTTGGCTTATCCTTTCAAGCTTTATGAGGTTGGTTGGGTGGATTCAGTTCTACTACCTAGGTATGGCCGTATTGGGAGGTTCTTTGGTGGGAAGAAAATGGGAAACCTTTCTTATTTGGGGATCAGTTCCTCACCTTAATGATTGACGCCAGCAAAGATTGAGAAAATTAGATTGGAGAGCAAGAAAACTTTTTGCATGCCTAAGCTTAAAGAATGTTACAGTTTCCAAAAGGAATTTGCAGGTAGTATTCTTCCCTACTTCAGGAAAAAAGAAAACAAAAACCCCGCTGCCAATTCGCCAGAATTTGCTCTGGACTGGTCTTGCCATTTTGTGGCGGGCAAGAGAGGATCCTGATCTCTCCTAGTATTGTTATTCTTGGTAGTTGTTTATTTGAACTTCTCTGGTCTCAGTTTATCAGATGCTTTCATCTAATGTTTTCGCACCGGCAAGACATTCACTCGGACGAGCTTATTATCAATGTTTACTGAAAAGGGTGGCTACCCAACATCAAATGAGAAGGCAGAATCCGTAGTCAGACAATGAAAGCATGAGAATGGTCCCGAGAGGTTAGCTCATACTTGTCTGTGTCTACAGATTTGTGGAATGAACTTATCTGCATCCACGAATTTTTGGAGCGTGATAAAACAGATTACCTAGAGCAATGAAAGAGGCATGCATCTGTTGCTTTCTGACGAGTCCCAGGTATCTTCTTATCTCTCCACCGTACAAATGAATGATGGAAAATGCCAAGTCTCCTCCATTTCTGTATTTGCGTTTGCTTAGCTTTTACTACAACATTCAAATGGTGTCACGTCTCTGTGCGTCATCTTACTCTGTTGGATCGTTTTCTGGTTGTTGTACAGGTTCAAAGCATTACTATTTACTATGTTTTTTTTATTAATTGACAGATTAGATGCCCCAGTTTCAAAGAAATGCATGTTGAGTATGCTCGTCGCAGGGTGCTCTTCGAGAGGTATCTGGCGATTGCTTTCTGAATTTTGGCTTGGTCTGGATCATGAAACCTTTGCCACATATAACAGTTTTGTCGTAAAACTAAGAATCATGGCAGTTTGATATGTAATGCTTTCATTGTAATTAAGAGCAGAATGAACGTATGCCCCTAAATTAGATGACTGGCTAAGATGATTCAACACCTCATTTTCTTTTAAATAGAGCATCTGGTTTGAATCTCGTGAATCGATAAAATTCATGATAAATCTGAGCCAGTCAGGACGCGCTTGAAAACAATAAACGCAAATGCTGTGTAGATATATGCATTTGACTGCATGGGGTTGGGAGGACGGTGGGAACAATACGTAGCGATGGGTGCAAGGCTTCCATCGGATACACGGAGAAGGCCTACCTTCTTTTTGTTGGACAGCAAGTGCGGGCTCTCTTGGGCTGACACGTGGCTGGAACTTGCCTTAAGCTTTGAACAGAATTAATTAATTAATAATCAACAACCCACCATTAATGCCATGATTAATTTACGGTTAATAAATCCCAATTACGTCGGACACTAGAATTCTCCTCCTCCCTGAATTGCCTTGACTCTCCGTCTTTGGACTGACCCTCGCGTGCATGTCTGGAATGCAAGTAACTTGGGAGCGACCTCCATTTGGTAGGTGCTGCTGGATATTGCCATTATTAGTAGGGGTGAGCTGGGTCCCGAGTGTAGCTCGATGTACTGTCCCCCGGATGGTTTAGTCGTACCGGCCCATTAGGTGAGATTGAACCGGGTTTCGAGTGTTCCTCGATGTATCGCTCAGACAACTGCAATGTCGCTTATCTCATTAAGCGAATGAAATGGGGCAAACACAAGGAAGAGTGTTCATATACATCTACAACTAACCCAAATTTGAACCGGATCGGTTCAACCATAAAATCCGTCCATTAATGAGATTCGAACTCGAGATCTCGTGAGACTTCCATTAACCTTTGTTGGTAATTAGGAAGGATCGATAAGCGTGGGAAGCCCATCACTGTTAAATTTCTTTTTTTTTTTTTAAAATTTCATTCAGGTTTGTGATGAGTCATTCATTTGGTGCAACAGTCATCAGTGAAAGGAGAGTCAAATCTGTATGACAGTTGACCTTGGTTGAGCTTTTACTTAAGCAACAATGAAACAGGTGATGAAACAATATTAGAGAAAATAAGGTTTTGACAGTTAATCTGGTCTTGTTGGGAACAAATTAGGTAGGACATGTCATCCGATCTACGAGACACGCATATACTCCTGGGATGTCCGGAAAAGAACGTAACGACTACCGAGCTCCGTTGAAATTGATAAACTACGGTCGACTTCCCACCATCCCCTATTTTAAGCAATCAATGGCAAAATCACGGTATCATCGAGTAATCTAACGTACTCGCTTATGGATACTTTTCCAGTCCAGTCATTCAACAGCCCACAATCGACCATTCAAATCAAACAAAAGAATCTAACGGCTCACAACCATTATTTGTAGTTGCTTAATGATGCTGTGGCCGGATAGTTGCTTTAAAGACAGAAAGAACAATGACCCTTGAGAACCAGATCCTATTGGTCCATAAGTTTGGGAAGCTTCCATGGGAGAAATGACAGCAAGAAAGCTTTTGATAGCAATTATGGACAGCTTTAGCTTCGGTTGGAAAGTACTACCAGAAGTAAGCAGAGACATTGGTTTGACAGTCAATTTATCATAAGTGGAGTATCAAACCCTAATTCCAACACAGTCATAGCTTTGAAGCAAGATCAATGCCATCATCTTCGCCGAGTAAAATTCTACGATTCAATTGCTGAATCCTTAAACGGTTGGAAAAATGATTATGAATCGTTAGTTTCTTTCCTTCAATTTGAATCGTTGATTATCATAATTTGGAGTAGGCTGCTGAATGGTTCAGCGATTAAGCTACGAGGATTTGTTTTCACTGAATCCGTCCATATTAACCCTATCATCAACTAAAACCCAGTAGCTTTCTTCAACCTAATCTAGCAACTACTATCTAAAATGACAATTCCCCCCTCCCCTCTTTTCTACTTAGATGGGTCAAAATTTGAAGCTCATTCCCTTCTCTGTTTTTTTTTTTTTGGGCATTTGTACTATTCAAATCTTCCAATTGCAGAGAGAGTTTGCGAGATCAGGAGAGAATAATTGAAAAAAAGAGAAGACAGAAGTATAATGAATTATGCCGATAAGAATTAAACTCAAAACTTCTTAATTCCAAAGATGATGATTCCACCGGTATCGAATGCCCTTTTATTGGCAAAATCCATATTTTGGGGGTTGTTGGGTTGATTATATGCCAATATGAGTTGGCGTATGCAAAAGGCCACTCATCAATGGAATTTGCCATTTTTTTAGAAAGGAAAAGCAAGAAAAGCTACCCTGGTAGATGAATTATTACCCTACCCTGCTACCATGTCGCATCGGGAAGTATCGAACTGAAATTTTGGAAAATTAATTAATCGCACATTCCAAATCATTATTTTTCGAATCGATCTACCACGTGTAAGATTCACAGACATACTAATAAAATCACAAGGAATTTGTGTGCGTGGTTCTGAACTCAGAAGAGTAAACAGTAAACACCTTTTTAATGCAGAAAGCATTGCAATGATTACCAATAGGAGATCGGGAGGGGAGAGCAGGGAGATGATTCAAGTAGAAGTTAACCCACCTTCCCTCTATATGGATGAGCTGCTCAGCTCTTACCTTCCCTGCCCTGCTCCCCGGACACAGCTTTGATCTGTCCCAGGTAGTCTTAGTCTCTTCTCCTGAATTGAGAAGCCAAGAGAGCAACGGTACCGGCAATGGAGACCTCGGACGGAGCTCTCGAGCCCCGGCACCGGCTGTCATCGACAGGGTATGTCTGGAACATAATGGGCATCGGTCCTCAAACGTCGTTGCATTTTCCCGACGACTGACTATGTGGTTCTTGAATCTTTTTTGTATCAGCGAAGATGTGTACAAGAGGAGACCGAACAGGGGGAAACACAGGGGAGCTGAGAACGACAAGTTCTTCCATTTACCGATCCAGGAGAAGGCTGCTGCAAACGGCAGGTTCTTCTCGCCATTGAAGCTCTTCCTCGTTTTCATTGTCTGCGGGACTCTGTTCACGATTCTCTACAACCCGCATGTGTACAGACACGACAACTTGTCTTCCTCTTCCTCTGGGTAAGCCTCATTATCGATAGAATGAATTATGGGTTATGCAGAATTGGCCGTTGATCGAGTTGGATGTGTCCTTTGCAGTACGAGTTTTGTGAACAGGTGGATTTGGGGCGGGCCGGATCCGAGATATGTATCGAGCTTGGAAGTCGACTGGGATGATGTTCGGGACATCGTGAATGGCATAAGAGGCGAGTCAGGCTATTATGGGATCGGGATTCTGAACTTCAACAAGAGCGAGAACGAGCAGTGGAGGAATCTTTTCCCTGAAGCCAAGCTGGCCGTCCTTAACCTGAACCATGCCTCCCCAAGCTTGACTTGGGAGTCGCTGTACCCTGAATGGATCGACGAGGAAGAGGAGGAGGAAGTGCCCACTTGCCCAAGCCTCCCGAGGATAAGGCTGCCGGGTTCACAGATCGATCTGATCGCGGTCAAGCTCCCGTGCAGGAATGAGGGGAACTGGTCGAGGGATGTGGCCCGGCTCCACCTGCAGCTTGAAGCTGCCCGGGTCGCGGGTTCGGCCAAGGGAGGGTACCCCGTGCACTTGCTAATGATCACGAGATGTTTTCCGATCCCGAACTTGTTTACGTGCAAAGAGCTCGTTGCCAGGAGAGGAAGCCTTTGGATCTACAAGCCGAATCTAAGCATCCTGAGGGAGAAGTTGCAGCTCCCTGCTGGGTCCTGCGAATTGGCACTTCCCCTGAAGGCGAAAGGTAAGGCTCTCTTCATCTTCCGGAAGAACCCGATTCGAGTCTAGTATTGCTCGACCGAGAGATGGTCCTTTACATTGAGTCTATAATCAATGGGACCATGTCCCATGTTGTTTCGAATGGAACGAGTCATAGTTTCGGTTTCCTTGCTGACTAAGTTTCCTGTAAAATCAGATCGGGCTTACGAGGGAAATCCACGGCGGGAAGCGTACGCTACGATTCTTCACTCCGCTCATGTGTATGTCTGCGGAGCCATCGCCGCTGCTCAGAGCATCCGAATGGTGGGATCCAACCGAGACCTCGTGATACTTGTCGATGAGACCATCAGCGCCTACCACCGGAGCGGGCTCGAGGCGGCAGGATGGAAGATCAGGACAATCCAGAGGATCCGAAACCCGAAGGCAGAAAAGGATGCGTACAACGAGTGGAACTACAGCAAGTTCCGGCTGTGGCAGCTGACCGACTATGACAAGATCATCTTCATCGACGCAGATCTGCTGATACTGAGGAACATCGACTTCCTGTTCGGGATGCCGGAGATCTCCGCCACCGGGAACAATGCCACGCTGTTCAACTCTGGTGTGATGGTGGTCGAGCCCTCGAACTGCACCTTTGACCTCCTGATGGAGCACATCAACGAGATCGAGTCCTACAATGGCGGAGACCAGGGCTACTTGAATGAGATATACACATGGTGGCACCGGATCCCGCGCCACATGAACTTCTTGAAGCACTTCTGGATCGGGGACGAGGAGGCGAAGAAGCAGATGAAGACCCGACTCTTCGGGGCCGAGCCGCCGGTGCTGTACGTCCTGCACTACCTCGGGGTGAAGCCGTGGCTGTGCTTCCGGGACTACGACTGCAACTGGAACGTCGACTTCTTCCAGGAGTTTGCTAGCGATGTAGCCCATGCCCGGTGGTGGAAGGTACTGTAAAATCTTAATCGGTTTTTTGCAAAAGAAAGGAGCTGTAAGATCAACCTAATCTCAATCTCGGGTCTCGGCCGTTAACTGCAAGGACTCCTTGGCTTGAAACCCGATCGTGGAGGATCAAGGTCCATGACATGGACGGATCTAGCCATAGTGTAGGATATGGACATTGAAGATTTTCTGATAGGACAATTGGTAGGACTAAATTCTGCAAACTGAATTCCAAAGCAAGTATACATTCTAATAAGTGTTTATCACGTCGATAAAAGACTTATATGTGAACAGTATGCCCCGTGGCATGTGTAATGTCATGGACTGATGGGTGTTTGACACATCAATAAAGACAATTACAGATGTGTCAAGCATCCATTGGCCTGTGACACTCCGTCCGCCAGACTACAGTTCACGGAGTACTGATCTGGTGGCGTCTCCAACAGGTGCACGATGCGATGCCCGGTTTGCTGCAGCAGTTCTGCATGCTGCGGTCGAAGCAGAAGGCGCAGCTGGAGTGGGACCGGAGGCAGGCCGAGAAGGGGAACTACTCGGACGGGCATTGGACGGTTCGGGTCACGGACCCGAGGCTGAGGAATTGCGTAGACAACGTATGCGACTGGAAGAGCATGCTGGGGCACTGGGGAGAGACCAACTGGACCGATGACGAGTTCTACAACCCGACACCTCCCGCGATCGCGGTTTCCTCAGCATCCCTCGCCGGATTGTGAGGAGGAAGCTGCATCATCCTCATTATCTTATCTCTTTGTTTCCTTTTCTTCCCCTTTGTACTTTCCCCCATTTAGTTTCATTGCATAAAGGGGATGGGATGAGTTAGGGAGAGACTTCTACACCACATTTTTTTTTTACACAAAGGGATGGTAGCTTTCTGATGTTCCAGAGAAACGGTTTTTCGAGACACAGACGTTTCTACCTCTCCCATTAAGAAAAAAGGAACCTATCTTGACATAGAGAACACCCATAGAGAAAATGCATGGAAACAGCCGTGGATCCTGATCTAGGGGTGTTTTTGTTTCGTGATAATCAATAGAGATCCGAATTTTACGTGATAAACTCCAGCGTTTGGTTACTAATTTTACTATAATATGAGATTACATAAGTCATAATTTTACTGTCTTTGTTATCAAAATTTTTACTTTCAAAACACGTAAAATTATTACGTTACAACTAATTTTTCTGACAGTTCAATACAGTTACCGAATGCATTAATTCTTACAATTCATTTATGCCCGTAGAGAATCTCCGCAAGGTTTATAAATTTCATGAAGATCTAGGCATGTATAAACTATGATCAATTTGCTAAACAAAGGGTCCATAGCTCAGTGGTAGAGCATTTGACTGCAGATCAAGAGGTCACCGGTTCGAACCCGGTTGGGCCCTTGTTATTTATGTATTTTTTTTCCATTAATCTCTCCCTGCCTTTCATTTGTAACATTCCGATACTAGTTAGAACCACTCTCTCCTTTGGTACTTCGGAAGCAACCTTTTCAGCACAGAACTCAGTCCACATAACTAGCAAATCATCTCGGGTTCATGTCTGATCATTCCCATTTTATCATGGAGCACCCCTAAAGTAGAACCTATTTTTCTTCGTAAGGGGTGAGATTGTTGGATATCCTGCAGATAGAGAGATTGTTAGAGCAGAAGAACCTAAAGCTCCTCCTCATCCAGCAGCCCCGAAATCGAGAAACTGAGAGGACCGCAGAGGGTCGAACCAGCACATAAAGATGGCAAGGACCATCTGTAACAAGAGCTCTTATATCGAACTGGTCCGCTGAACTTAAAAGAGTACTCTTATGTATATATACGGTTCTGTTACAAGGATACTTCGATCCTCTGATACACGGTGCAAAGCTCGTCTTTCATGGTAAGCTATGCTTATTGACGGCATTGGTGATTAGGACGAATTCGGAATCCACTCATTGCCCTGGATGAAGTTCTGCACCGAGTATGTCGACACCCGTTTGGCTGGAATCTTGCTGCTCCATGTGACACGGCCGGACAGACCGGACCCCCGGGCCCGAGTTCCCGAACTCGCCGTAGTAGAGAGTCTTCAGGGCGAAACCTTCCCTGAAGGGCATCCACCCGTCCTTGGTGATGAGAGCATCCATGTAGCAGTGTATGAAAATCGTCCTCGAGTACTCCTTCCACGGCCTTCCCAGGAAGTTCCTGTGCACCTGTTTCAAGATTTCAGACTCGTGTTGACAGCAATAACAATCTAAAAAGTCTGCAGCAGGGAATGCATTGTTCGGTTCACCGAACAATTCTACACTGCTCTCAATGATCTATTTATATGCTCGTTTAAGGATGGCTGCTGGTGGAATTCCGATAACCAAAGTCTTAAGAATGAGATTCCTCTAGTACCTTTGGGTTGCTATGGTACAGTTCCATGTATCTCTCGGTTCCGTTGACCATGCAGTTCTCGAACACAAGGCCGGTGGACTGGGCGGGGTCGGTTCTTCCCTGGGCTGTGACGGCATTGTTCTCTCCCTTCTCAGGGTTCAGCTGCCGGGGTCGGACCAGGATCACACAGTCCTGGAAGAAGGCCGCTGCATTCCCGAAGATGAAATCCACATTGCCCTCTATGTGGCAAGACTTGTAGAACTGGCGGAGCGAGTGAACGTACAGGGTGTCCTGGTTACCCAGGAACTCGCAGTTCTCGATGACCGAGAGGTCACTGTCCGACCGGAAGGCCACCGCCTGGTGGACATCCGGTCCTGCCGTGTTCTCGAATGTGATCCCGCTCGCCATGAACCCGTCCCCCAGAACTCCTGCAAATCACATTGTCTTGCACATTGTCATGGAAACAGGCAAAGCCGGGAAAAACGGAGCAAATCTACTCTACCGAAAATGAAAATTGATGTAAGAGGTGAGAAGAACGGTAACTGTCTGAGTAATGATCCGAAAATGTCCCAAAAAAAGGACAATATAAGAAATCATGATTACGAAGCAGGGTCGAAACCGGGTCCCAAATCAATCAAATAGGTCCCATCTCGTGCCTATCAACCCGAGACCTCCGCCACCAAAGACCGCTCAAATTTTCTCGAGATTATTCTTCAATTGCATGAGTTCAAGTCACCAAAACTAACACATATCAAAAAACAGAGTTTAGTAAATTAATCTGTGGAAGGAATAAAATGTACCAACTGTAGCCGTATTGTAGGTGAAGAGCCCGGGTCGAGCCACGCTCATGGAGCCCGTAATGACCGTTTTGCCCATCCCATCCCCCAAGAAAACCACGTTCCTCTTCTCCAATGGAACCCTAACGATCTCCTCATAGATCCCCTCGTTTATGTGTATCACGAACCTCCTCTCGCCATTGTTCGGCGCGGCATTGACAGCGTCCTGCACCGTCCGATAGCTGCACTTCCCCTTCTCGGCCTTGCACACCGTCACGTCCGCTGCCACCTTGGACGGGAACCCGCCCCTGGACCCGAACGAGGACCCAACGCCGTGGGATCCGGGGGGCTCCCAGAACCCTTCCCGCTCCGTCACCGGCGGCCTCCACGAGACCATGTTGGGGCCGTAGATGTCGTAGGAGTTGATCATGCAGAGCGCGTTGCTGGTGAGCCACATGAGATTGTTCAAGAACGACATGGTCCGGTCGACTTGGCTTGTGTCGTTCGAGTAGCTGAGCTCCGACCAGCAGTCGTACTGGTACTGCAGGGCTGCGCTCATATAGGCACGCGCATCCTTGGTCCGACCACGTTGCAGGGCCTCCTGGGTCGATTCGATCCTGTACTGTGACAGTGGCAGAACCTACACAAAACGACCCAACGTTAAAATTCTTTTACAATGCCAACTCACCAAGTCGTCACGCAGCGCAGAGTCAGCGACCACATCAATAAATTTAAAGATAGTAATTAGAAACTTGATAATTTGTACAAGAATATTATTTTTTGAAAATATTTTATAGGACAAGATGACAAAACAGTTTTTGTATCAAAACGTTATCTTTATCAAAGATTTTGGACCAACCGTGTAATTTTCCCTTCCGTCGTCCACGGAACGCTCACTCGTGTCCTCTATTTTACTAATTTCAAGCAATGGTCCATCAAAACTAATACAACCAGAGTAAATGGACAGCACATTCAGTCTTAACAAGCCATTATATGTTTTGAACATATGAAACTACGAAGTCCTTGCAGCTGCAATATTTTATTCTGAGCAAATTTACTAAAGAACCAACAAGGCAACAGCGTTGTCATCCACTTCCATGTTGTGGGCCATCTTGTTGACTGATATTCAGATTCACACTGCACCCGTGTCCATGTCAAAATATTTTGAAAACAGATCAAACTATTGAATTTTGTAATGCTGTTGTGTGCGGAGCGGACCGATGGAGGAGTATGAGTAGGTGACTTGGGTCTAGAATGGACCGTCAATTTTGCGGGCTTATAACAACGTGAAAGGACTACCAGATACAGATCGGGGACCAAGTAAGTGGTAGTTGTATGGTCAAACACTTTTTATATTATATTATTGATAAATTGTTCTAAAATACTGAACTATTAGATAATTGTATTCAGTTATCTTGTAGTCTTATTATGACCTCCTTTTTTTACCAACATGAGATCTAATACAAACGGTACCTGCAGGCAGTTCTTGGAGTGGCTGGTTCGGTTGAGATGGCCCGCAGAGGACTGGAGGATGGACCGCACCATGGACTGTGCGGTGGCTAGGTTCTCGGAGGAGACCCGCATTGCAGAGCCGATGATGTCGAGAGGGCCGGGCTTGGGAGGGAGGCTTTGCGTGGAGCGGGCAAGGGAGGACACGCAGGTGTCCTGGAACCGGGTGGCCTTGCAGGCCTGGGCGATCGCCGGCTGGGTTAGGGCCAAGGACGGGCGGCGGTTTACGGAGTGCGGGGGGACTAGGCCGGTGGCGGAGGAGAGTGCGGCGAGGAGAGAGAGGAAGAGGAGAGCAGCCATTGTTAATTGGGCTCAGCTCAGTTGCGGGGGGTGGGCAGAGAGGTGTCAGTGAGAAGGGAGAGTGAGTGAGTGACCTGCGAGAAAAGGTAAAGTTGGAGTTAATAGCAGTAATGGAAATCTCTCGATGCGGGTCCGTTCAGGGAGAAAATTGTAATTGCATTCAAAAAGTTTTAGTGGCTGATAGAAAATGAGGGTTGGTTAATTTTCATATTGCTTTAATTCTATATATATTTTTGTGTGTATATGTATATATATATATATATATATATGTATATGCCTCCTTAATGATTGAGAAAAATTAGTTAATGGAAATAATTAATTCTCATTTCCCAAATTCACAAATTATCAAAAAAAATCCAAATCCTTTGTACAATTTTATCGTTCTTAATTTTGTAATTACGATCATCACAAATGAGACACTACTTTAATTAATTCTCGTCCTCCTTCTTCTGTCCTTTTCTTCCTTTTCTAGTTGAACGGCGCTCCTTTGTCACCGAAAATACGGCTCAATTCCATTCTTGTCAACGAGGGCAAGAACCACTTTGGATTTCTTTTAAATAATAAGTATGAAATTAATTAGGGATTGGATGTTTGTATAGAGTAGATTTAGTCCGTAGCTTATATTCTACAAAAGTGACTAGTCTTCTAAATATTTATTAATTTATAAAAATATATTTTTTTGTCAGTAAATATAGGTAATGATGTTGTCTGTATTATCCATCAAGGGTCCCAATGATAGACTTTGGGAACCTTAATTTTGTGTCCTTTTCTTTCCTCTTTTTTTAATAAAATAAAATGTGTCTTTTTCCTGAGGAAACTGCAGTTTTGCCTTGGAATGGCCCAAAGCTACTTTAGTATTTCATTTCATTGCATTAGTTTACCCACCACATGCATCCCTTTGAAAAAGGAAAGCCAAAGACTCTAAAATATTAAATGAGCCTCTTAGTGGTTGCCCATGGTGAGCACTGGGATGTCTTCCAAGTTCGAATCCCAGGAGGAGCGTTCCTCCGTGGGTGTTCCTCTGTGAGTGGGGACTTTCATCTCTCTTGAACCCATAAAATTTGACATGAAATATATGAGTCAAACTGATGTGATTTTAGAAATTAAAGTCACAAGAACGTGGGAAGGACTAATTCTGATTTAGTCACACTATGCGAATAAAATCCTTGAGAAATCTAACAAGAATGATTATGGTATTACCAAAATACTATTAGACACTGATCTCTACATATCAAAGAGTATACTGGAGTATTTCTCAAGTGGAGTACTCATAAGTTAACTGGAAATATGATATATCTAATAAGTTGTACTTGATGAAATATTACCTATATGATTAGTAGATTGAGTAGACATACAAGTAATTCGACTGCCGGAAGGGAATAGTGAGGTATTAAAATACACGCAATGTACTTGGAAATATGACTTGCATTAGACCATACATCAAGTAGTACTTCAAGAACACAATGATGCGGAATGAAATTGGCATTCAGATTTTTCAATGATTTATGAAAGGGGAATTGGAGACTTAATTCTTTATAAGCTCCCGTAGAATTGAGACAATACTCAAGGTCAAAATGAACATAAACATGAGAACCGAAGTGGAGTTCTATGTAAGGAGTAAGCTGGATGCTCTAAAATTTATAAATCTGTGTGAGAGAGAAGTAAGACCGCTTTATAAGAAAGTTAGGGACTTAATTCTTTAGAAGCTCTCGCAAAATCGAGATGGTATTCGGGGCCAGAACGAGCACAATCATGAAGACTGAACCGATGATAAGTGGAATCTTGTTTAAGGTTTACAGCCAGGAGGAAATGGACGAAGCTGGAGCAGTTGCTTGGAGTTGGAGACGCACTCTTTCCAACAAACTAAAGTGGGGAGCTGACACTTCCATTCACGCGAACGTGCCATAGTTGCCAACCCATAAGAGTGCCAAAAGGCTATTTGGATAATCTATATGTATAAACAAAGTAGAGGGTCACGATGTTTCGACTCAGAAAGGGTCACCAATCAGAAAGGATAAGTGATCTCAATTGGGACTCGAACCCTGAGTTGCCACGCTTCGATCTGGTCAGTGCTAAAACGGAGCGGCTCTTTATTGACCACCATCTCGATTAATGATTCCTAGCCGAAAGGCCCCCCAACTTCAATGTGAATCCAGTAACTGCTCCCGCTATGGAGTGTCATTTAGCTGTCCGCTGAAAGTGACTGCATCATGGATCGACCAATAGCTTACCCACAACAAGTTGTTATAGATAACAGTAATTTTCAAGGACAGCCAGATGTATCAACAGCCAGACCATTGATTAATCGTACTCGACCAGATGAGGCTACACAGATTCCATAGAAGCACGACCAAACCGAGTGCCTTGTTCTAGTATGATGTCGCAAAACCGAACAGCACTGCTGCTCTCTTCAGCTACGATCAATTTTCTGCTCTTTCTTAACCTCGAAATTATGGAAGAACATCTGTAACTGGTCACAAACTCTGCAAAACTTTCGTTTTACTATGGCTTCCCCCATTTCCTGACAAGCTTTGATGTGTAGAATTACAGTGGAGTGCCGACTCCACCACCCTGATATTTACTACAGCCACTCTTTTTATCTACCCGGTAAACCTACGAATGATCAAGACGATGAAGGGAGCCAGTCGTCCCCCTGAATGAATCTCATCACCGAATAGTATTCTGCATGCTCTGCAGGAATTTGACTGCTCCATGGAACTCGCTGTGATGTGACAGACCCGGCCCCAGAGTTCCTGAACTCCCCATAGTAGAGCGTCTTCAGGGCAAAGTTACCCTTCCAGGGCATCCACCCGGGTGGCGAGACCAGGGCCTCTATATTACAGTTTATAAAGACTGTCCTCGAGTACTCCTTCCACGGCCTCCCAAGGAAATTTCTGTGCACTGCAGGCTTCTGGTGGTAGAGATTCATGTACTCCTCCGTTCCGTTGATCGCACAGCTCTGGAACACGAAGCCTGTCGACTGGGAGGGATCTGTCCTGCCATGGGCCGTAATCGCATTCTTCTCCCCCTTTTCGGGCTTAAGCTGGCGGGGACGTACCAGGATCTGACAGTCCTGGAAGAACGCAGCCGAGTTCCCGAAGATGAAGTCCACGTTGCCCTCTATCCGGCACGACTTGTAGTACTGGCGCAGGGAATGAGCATACAAAGTGTCTTGATTTCCCAGGAACTCGCAGTTATCGATGTAGGTTAAGTCGCTGTCTGATCTAAACGCAACAGCCTGGTGGGCATCGGGGCCGGCGGTGTTCTCAAAGGTTACTCCGGTGGCCATGAATCCATCTCCCAGGAGGGCTGCATCAAAATTCATGAATAAAAAAGACACATCAGTTCAATCGTGTGCCAACAATCTGCTTTCAATCACGTCCAAGCATCTACCAGGTGAAATTTATTGATCTAACAAAAGGTTTTGTCAATACTGTCAGCTGTTATCCTCATCTCTGGTCAGTTTCGCATCAAACAGACATCATAATCTTCAACCATAAACGCAAAACATAATGCTTGTTGCTTTAAACTCCATTTCATGGTCGGTCAGCAGTAGCAGATTCATAGAATCGCCATGAATCTGCTAGCTTGATTTCCAACTTGCTGAACCAACAAAACTGGAAGGTACAGAGGCACGAAATCGTAAAACCATGGTAGGAGATCGAAGGAAGTTACCAACGGTGGCCGTGTTGTAAGTCGAAATCCCAGGCTGGCCTACATTGAGCGACCCGGTAATGACCGTCTTGCCCACCCCATCACCCACGAACACGACGTTCTTCTTGTCCAACGGGACCCTCACCGTCTCCTCGTAAATCCCCTCCATGATGTGGATCACAAACCGGCCTGCCCCGTTGCTGGGAGCAGCGTCGACGGCGTCCTGCACCTTTCCGTAGCAGCCACCGGTCCCGTCCTTGCAGACCGTTGCGTCGGGCGCCAGATTGGGAGGAAACGCGGCTGTGAAGTCTTGGCCTGTCCCGGAGATGGACCCTGGCTCCCAAAACCCATCCCGCTCCGTCGCCGGTGGCCTCCACGACCCGGTGTCGTTCCCGTGGAGGTCGTAGGACACCAGCATGCCTAGGGCGTTGCTGGTCAGCATCGTCAACGAGTTCAGAAACGCCATCGTTTCATTAACCTGCGATGTATTAAAAAATTTGCATTAATAAGGTGAGATTTATTTTCCTCAATATTGTAATTTCCGATGAATGAAATTAAGGTTCGATGTGCATCACTAACCAGGGCGGTGTCGTTGGCGTACTTGAGGCCTGACCAGCAATCGTACTGGAACAGCAGGGCGGCGCTCAGCCACGCACGTGCGTCTTTCGTCTTGCCGCGTGGCAGAGCATCGACTGTCGACTGGGTTCGGTACGCCGAGTTGCTGAGCACCTCGAGGCAGTTGCGAGCGGCGGTGCTGCGGTTCGGGTTCCCGGCGGACGAGTCCAGAATCCGCTTCACCATGTCCTGGGCCGTCTTCAGGTTGTCGGCAGAGACGGAGATCGCCGCATTCAGGATCTGGCTCGGGTTGGAGCCCGACCGGGGGGACTGGGACAGGGAGGAAGCGCAGAGCTCCCTGAACCTCGTGGCCTTGCAGGCCTGCTGGACTTCCGGCGACGCGGCGCCGTCGGAAGGAGGATTAATGGGCATCCTGGGGACTGTAAGCTGGTGGCGGTAGTCGGCGGAGGAGGAGGAGGAGGAGGGAGGGAGGCAGAGGAAATGGAGGGCGAGGAGGCAGAGGAAGAGGAATGCGGCCATGGAGATGATGAAGAAATTGCGGGCTGGGAAGATAGAGTGGTGGGGTTTTATAACTCTCCTGTGTGCGGTCGTCGTCATCGTTGCTGGGCTCTTAGATATAGTAATGGCGGATCAATTTGGAAGTTAGTGACAGAAAAGCGTTTTCCCCCACCCTTTTTTTCACGAGTGGGAATCTCTCTCTGTTTCTGGGTCACGGGCTTGGTGCGGTCACGGACTCAACAGGAGGTAGGAGGAGGGAATGGCTGATTCGACTCGATTGTTCTTGGGTCGGACGGGGAGATCTGATCGAGAAAGCCGCCATTTTTGGGGGTGCTTCAATTCCTCCGTGTTCGCGGGAGATCTGATCGAGGAGGGGGGATGGTTCTATTTTGGTCTCTGGGCAGCCAATCAATCAGTGTTTGGCAGCGGTGGAGATTATCGAGGAAAAGACAGGGATCTGGGCTGGAAATGGCCGTGGAGGAATGCTTTTCTTGAGAGAGTCGAGCTGGTGAAGTTGAGAGGAAGAGATTTAAGGGGGTTTTTTTTTTTTTCTTGATGAGTTTAATGAATCATCACTATCCTAATTGGTCCATTAAATATCAAAATTTCTTGAAGGTAAATTTTCTTTATTAACAAAAATTTAAATTAAGATTTTTATTGATAAAAATACGTGAAATCTTTTGAACCGATTCATATTAGTTTATTAGACATACGATCAATAAAGAGATTTTCCTCCTTCCCCCGCTAATTTTCCCTCAAAATGGTACTTCATCCTTTCAATTGTTGGAAAATTTTTTTCAGGTGATACCCGTACAAGTCGCATTACGATTCTGGGTACACAGCGTTCCAGTTTTTTCCAATGTGATTTTGGTCCTCAGGCAGAGCTCGGGTTCGAGTCGGAGCTGCAGACCAAATGGGCCTGAGTTGAAGATGGCGCTGCGAGTCGATTGGAAATGGAGGACCGATACTATAGTGAATGGGGCAAATCAGGGCACCAATGGGTCGGGTCGGGTGGTTAACATGCAAATGTGAGTTTTGACCCGAGCATCACCAGTCAGATTTTTCCATGAGCCCAGTCCATACACCTCGTACGATGGCCAGTTCTTTGGAAAATTACCCTTCAACCCCCTAAACTAGAAGGTTTGGAACGATCTGCCCCCAAGATTCTTCTGTGGGACAATGCTATTCCTCTATCAAAAGATTTTAAAATAAAAAGACTTTCTTATTTTCGAATAACTTGATCGAAAGAACTTTCATAATACCCTTCAAATTTAAGATTATGATAGTGCAAGAATGCAAGTTTGCATTAGACCAACTCAGCTTCGCTCGAATACTTTGAGCTTGAACGAGAAATTTCCCTCTCGAGCCCAAATATAATAGACACTCGATTGAGTTTGATATGCTTTGAATTGTGAGTGTTTGTATTGAGCTGGGGCCTGCAACTACTCATTTCCGGCCTGTTCCGTTGCCTCTGCAAGAGGAGCAAATTGTAACTGTCTGAGAAGTATAGGGTGCAAACTGAAAATTGGCCCAAATGGGAAAACAGTGACCAGAGGACAAGAGGAGGGAAAATTGCACCAATGGTGCAAAATGTTTTGCCACTGTTTCTTCTTGGTACAAAAAGAATTTTTTGTTTTCCATTGATACAAAATTTTTTAAAATTGTTCTCTCTTAATACAATCTGTTAATTTATTCTAATAGTGTTAAATTTAAAACTGACATAACATCCAATTGAATTTAAAAATTGATGTAGAATCTACCTATTATTTTTATCTGATCTTACCAGAATTTTTTTTCGAAAAAAACTTTCACCTGACTCAATTCCTTTATTTTTTTGCTTTTTATTTTCTTTCGTTTAGGGTTTTAACGAAGGGAAATGACAGAAATACTTGTCGGGTCAGATCAAGCAAAATAAAAGACAGCTTTCACATCAGTATTTAAATTCAATTGAATGTTATGTCAGTTTTAAATTTAACACAGTTATGATAAATTAACAGATTGTATCAACAAGGAACAGTTTTAAAAGTTTTTGCACCAATGAGAAACAAAAAATTCTTTTTGTACCAAGAAGGAACGGTGAGAAAACATTTTGCACCATTGGTGCAATTTACCCACAAGAGGATGACGAGCGAGCCGGGAGTAACTGACAATCGAGACACCGAGCCCCTCTGCCTGTCCCGTCCCTCTCTGACTCTTTACACCGTTCCCTCCCCCTTTCTCTGTGGCATTTCCGACGACGGCGATGACCCGGCGCACGCTTCGTCTTCAATCGATCCACCTCTCCGTCCCTTCCGGCTTGCTCTGATTCTTGCTCCCTAGGGTTTCGTATCTATTCATGGTTCTCTGTCTTTAATCCCGTGTGAGTTCCTCTTCTCCTTCCTGAATTCACTCCTGTCACAGTCCTGTAGTGAAAGGCTTACCTTACTTCCTGCTCGTGCATTTCCTGGTAGCTTTATGCGGAAGAAAGCGGAATTATATTTATGGAGTTTTGGTCTTTGAGCTCGGAATGTTTCTTTTATTTGGGGTTGTAAGAAAAGACGCAATCTTGGAAAGGTTGCCGGTTAGACAAGGGAAACGCCTTATCTTCTCTTCCTCTTTCAGATGGGTAGGTCATAGGCATGATGTATATGTATTTCTGGATAGTGGAATGAACTGGTTTAGTTAGTTGGAATCAAAATCTGATTGCGAATGCCTCTATTATTGAATGATGGTTCGAAAAGTTCAGGTAATTGATGGATTGGAGTGATAAAACTTGCACTGTGGTTACATTAAGATGTGAATAAGGATAATTATTTTAAGCATGATCGTTCATTGAATTCCCGTATAGGATTATGTCAGAATCTGGCTTATTGAAAGAAATGAGTTGCTGTCAGGGCTGTGCTGACTGGATTAAATGACTTGGATTGGGGGAGGTCATCTATAGCATGTAGTAGCATCGAGGAGCCTTTTAAGTCTTCTTGCATTTATTTGAGTTGCTAGGTTAAAGTGGATTGTGCTCGGTAATGCTCTCTGATAATTAATTTTGTCTGCTTGAGTGAAGCTTCTGCTTTGTGCGGACCCCTTTTGATTGTCGGCTGTCTAGTATTAATATCAGTGAATCTTTATTTTGTTATGGCAGATTGATATCACCTAGTCAGACTGTTAACACCATAGCACTATAGTGTAGTTTAGTGTGGCGTAGAACCATATTGGTCTGGTTGTCATGGAATGTTGTGGAGTTTGATACATAGAGGTAGTATGAGGATCAATCCAGCTTTTTTTATGTGCTTGTATGAGGATATGATTTTGACAGCTCTTGAGCTTCCAGAGAAAGGAATGCATTAGAGTAGAGGATATCTTTGTCTTTGCACTAGTGAAAATTGAGATGTAAAGGGAGAAAGAGGGAAAAGTTTAGCATAAATTCTTAGGCGCTATTCCATGGGGAAATTTTTTTTTTTTTTTTGCTGGAAGGATGCAGATTTACATTAGATTCTGTATTTAGTGAAATTGTTGTACTAGAGCTGCACCTTTCAATAGGAGATACTTCTGTTGAACTTGGGCTGTTGCACCATATTGGCTATGTTTCTCTGCTACAGATGTTTATCTGATATTTCAAAGATCCCATTGTTTCCTTTCCTTCTCTCTCCTTATGCATTAAGCTAGTCTTTTCTTCGGCATCTCTTATGATGCATAATGAAATGCCGAGTCTTCTTTTTGGCTTCTTATCGGTTGTCTTAATTTTATTGGCGCATGTGGACTTTCTCTTAGCCTTGGTGGAAAAGTGGGTGGCAGTCATTGCTCAGGAGATTATGCTCTAAGACATGATTAAAACTCTAAAGCTTGGTGAAACTTATAATGCAAGAGTGATGTTATACTATTGAGTTTAATTTTTTCTAACATTTTCCCTTTGCTCTCAGATACAGATCAAAACAGCATTTGACCCAGAGAAAGTGTTATTGATTCAATTAGGAGATCGATGAGTGACAGGTCCAGAAGACGCTTATCTAAATGGGATCTGAAGGAAGGCCCTCCTCTTTCACACGAAAATATTCGTGAGCGTGGCGGGGACTTGGACAAGTCGGCACCATGGGATGGGGATGGAGGCTACAGTACAAGAATGTCACCTGGTCTTAATGACTGGAGAAGACAAAATCATGGTCATTCCCCTCGGGAAAAATGGGAGAGGCCTGTGAGGTCAATTGTTTAATCCAAATCCAAAACTTCTATGTTTTGTTTCCTATTGAACAATTACCAGAGTGTATGGAATTTATTAAAGAACTTTCTAGTAGGTCTGGCATTTTTTAAGTTTATGCATAATCAATAGTTTCTTTTTTTGTGGTCTTATTTCAGGAACAGAAGCAGAAGCCGGAGCAGGAGTAGGAGCCCTGTCCGTGGCTTTAGGCAGGAATCAAACTACGATAGGAACAGGAGTAGATCGCAAGCACTATGCAGAGATTTCAATGCTGGTAGATGCAGGAGAGGAAGTGATTGTCCCTTTGTCCATCAAGGTAACAGGAACTATGATGATAGCTGGGAAGATAGGAATAGGAAAGGTGGAATGTCGAAATATTCTACCGCCCATGATGCCGCAGAATATCCATCAAGAAGCAGTGATGAGTGTGCACGTGAACGAAACAGGGGTAATGACAACCTCTGCAAGTTCTTTGTTGCTGGAAATTGCCGCAGTGGGAAGTATTGTAGATACTCTCATGGGAAGACTAGTGAAAGCCCTGGAAGAAAGATGGATGAGACAAATAAATATCGGGAAGACCAGAGGAGGATGGGAGCTGGTCATGTTCCAGATGCTGGAAAGTTTGATGATGGAATTGGAAGAAGAGGTGCCCTAGATCGGAGAGTAAATGATCAGTTTTCTGATGGTCGGAGGGACTCATGCTTTGAAAATGAAAGTCAAACATGGAACGCCCCAACTACTGGTGATGGCTCTGTCATTCCACCCGAACCAAGATCTGCAGAGAAAGTTCTGGGTGGTGAAGGCATTCCTCCTATTTGGAACTATGGCCTGAAAACATCTAATCACATTAAAGATGAACACCATCATAATACTAACAGCTCATCAGTTCCTATGTCTCCTCTTCCTATACAAGGGCAGGACAGTACTTGGAATGGCTCGGGACAGATGAATGTTTCTCCCTCAATAAGTAAGGAGATCCAACTCCCTGGAATTCCACATAACAAATTGAGCTCCTCATCCAATGTATTACATGCAGAGGAATTTGGGCAGAATCAACGGAATATGAGTGCAGTTGCTCTTTCAGACTTGAATCCAGATGGAATAGCTAATATGGTAATTCCCATTGATCCACAGAGAGGAGTTTGTTCAAATCAACTGAATGCCGGTATGTTTCAGGAGGGGGAATTAGTAGAGGACCCAAGTACATCACAAATAACTGGAATTCCTCCTAACAATGACGCTGTGAGTGGAGAGCAGCTGACACAACTTACTGATATCTCAGCCTCAATAGCTCAGTTGTTAGAAGCTGGAAAGCAACTTCCACAACTTTATGTGGCTCTAAGTGCCGAGCAGCCTCCTCCTGAGGAGCCCGTTGAGCAAGTCAAACCAGTCATATCAAATGTATATATTGCTCCGCTGGAACAGCATCATCGCTTATCTGATAGTGCTGAAACGAAGAAATCGGGCAATGATGATGGATTAAATAGAGCTGCTGATGGGGAGCAGGCCGATGGGTCAAATACAGGTAGTTCGAATCAGGTGGAGCATTTTGAAAGTTGTGATAGGAAGGACAGTGCAGATCAAGAAGCTGCTGATGGAAGCAAAATGGTGGATGAGTTGGAGGAGGCAAGAAACAATTATCACACTGAGAAAGAGCATGTTGATGGGGTAAAGAAGGATGAAGATGGCAAGAAGAACAAGGAAGTAAAGAGTGTCCGTGCTTTCAAATTTGCCCTTGCCGAGTTTGCTAAGGAGCTTTTGAAACCAACATGGAAAGATGGTCTTATTGGGAAAGAGACCTACAAGACCATTGTCAAGAAAGTGGTTGACAAAGTGACTGGTTCCATGCAGGGGGCCAGCATCCCTCAGTCTCAAGAGAAAATTGACCAATACCTTTCTGTCTCGAAACTGAAGCTTACCAAACTTGTACAGGTAAGCACTGGTATCATAACTTGCTTGAGTTTCCGAGGGGATGGGAATTGGCTTTATTTTTTTGTCAACTCCCTTGGTCAATTTTATGTACTACGTTTTCTTTTAGGTCCTTCCCGCTCCCCCTTTTTTTTTTTTTTTCCCCTGCATGTTATCTTATCAAATCAAAGTAGTCTCATGTTAGCGTCATGGTGGTGCTTTCATCATATTTGCTTTTAATCTTAATTCAGCTCTAGTTGTGCTGGAGCCAACATAAGCTTAATGTTAATTTGTTGTTGAGGTAGGTTGTTCGTTGGATTTGTTTTTCACCCTTCCTTTATTTTCTTTATTTTTCCTTTGTTTTCTTGTACATACTGCATCATTTTATCTTAAGAGTGAGCAAGGGAATGACAAGATATCATGATTTGCCTAACTGGGAGAAAAGCTGTTCCTCCTCACTCTTGGTCCATTTTACTGAAAGCTAATATGCAACTGTAATTTATTTGATTATTCAATGACTCCTGAAAATTTAGACACAATATGTCCTCTGCAACCACCTTGTAGCTTGCTGTCAGGGGTAGCTTTCTGCAATTTCCTGCATTGTAACTTCTGCATGGTTTTCAAGAATTGTTCATTCAAAGGTCTTTACTATTGGTGGCATGCTGTTTACCAATCCATTTGAAAGAACGACCTCTCTGAGTGAAAGTTGTAATAACAATTCCATTGTAGGAGTTTGGTATTGTTCATCACGCAAAAATCTGATTTGGGCCACTCTGTTACCTTTTCCTGCAGGCTTATGTGGAGAAGTTTCAAAAACCCAACAAATAAGACAGTAAATTCTGTGCTTCCGTCAACATGCTCTTGACTCTTTTATGATGCAATTTCCTGTTGCCAAATTCTTACCTTCTTGCCAGTCCTTTCCCACATCACGGTGGAGAGCTCAGATTTGCATCTCTGCTAGGTTCACATGTAATTCTCATGGACAACCCCCACATAAACTTTTCCAAATCTTATCTTTGTAATATATCAATTTCCTGCTTTTTCCAGCTTTGAGCTCTGGACTGATACCTAGGTTTTGATAAGTAATCAGAAACCGGAGTTGCAGACTCCCTCTTTATCGAATTCTTTCCATTCCCCTTGAGTACAGGATCCGGCTCCACATACTTCAATTATTTCACTGTAACTTGGTTGATACTGTGATCATCATCTTTGGCAGGCGCACTGTTGGTTCTCTTTCGATCGGCAAAGTCCTGATCAAAGAGTGATGTCCCTCGGAATTTGTGGCTGTAGTTATTGCTGCAGGGTGAATTTATGGAACCTCTTTCCCTCTGTTGCTGTGCTTAAACTGTGTATGTATGTTTCTGATCTGTTTTCCCATGTTCTGTGTACTTTCCATTCGGGGTAGAATTATCATTTCCTTAACCGACTTGGATGAGTTGTATCTCTTATTGAATCGGTTTAGCTCATGTCAGGATTACTCATTATGCTTTTCAACATTTGGTAATGCACGCAAGAAAGTGGTGCAATTTTATTTATTTTTTTATTTGTGTAATTCCCAGTGCCGAAGGAAAACGTGAGAAAGTGGGCATCGAAGGACGTGATGTTTTTATCCAATCAGGGTTTTTTTTTTTTTTTGGTAAGCGTTATCCAACCAGGGTTGACACATAATCATTAACCCTATCTTCGTAATCATCGAATCTTGAAAAACTAGAAAATTAAAAAGTAAGACGGTAAGGCAAAGTCAGCAGTGCGTAGATCAGTTGAACTTTGGAGGAAGCGGTGGTTATACTATCTAATAATATTTATACAGTGTTATGAATTAATAAAATTTAATTATTTATATGATTATTTTTTATTTTTATGATCCTGTAAGAAAATTTTAAAGTGATCGAATTTAATTAATTCATAATACGTGAGCTAAGGGCTAAACATGAGAGAACTGAACTTTTCGTCCTCGTTCTCCTTTAATGGAAAGCCCAAAGACACCATTCTAAAACTCTCTTAATCGATGGTTAGAAGAAAGGGGTCTGGAGTCGTCGGAGAAGCCTCAGTTGTCGGAGACCTAAACGACGAGACTCGCCTAAGAAGAAGAAGGGGGCATCGATTGTTGAGCGGACAAGGTGACTGGCGTAAGCAGAATGAGAGGTGATCTGTTCTATATGGGTTTTTCAGGTCATCGGAACCTGCATCTTGAAGAAGATGCGATTCACTTAAAATTTGAGATTACTCCTGCAGTTGGGTTAAGATTTTTGAAAAAATTCATGTCGACCATTTCAATCTGGGATTCGATACCGTGATCACTCAGAATCACTAGTTCAATCCCAAGTTGGTTTGTGTGTGTATATATGTCCGTGTGTGCGGAATATTTTCCACGCACACTTTAATAGCTCATCTTCAATATTATCTGCCAACAGCAATGCTTTCCTTCGACCTATTTCAAGATCAAACAAGAGAGACGTGAACATTTCCATAACCTTTTTCCCTCCATGGAAACATTAAACTTATCTTGCAGGCCATGCTTTGAAGCTCGATCGCTCTACGGGTCCAGACTCCGAGGACCTTAAAAGGGATTGAATTTACCAATATGAGTTGGTTAAGATAGTGAGACAGTCTTTCTTCTCACTACAAAAGAAAAAGAAAGAAATCTCTTTTTTTTTTAAAGAAGAATCTCGGCTTCGAGTCCCGTTAATGCAGAAAATTAATATTAGGAAATTTTTACCCCTTAATAAACCGATCGGACTCGAACCGTTCATTAAATTTCTGATTATCAAATAGTACGCACAGTAAAAAAAGGGGTTAAATCTTGTGATCCCGGCCCTTTTATCGCGGCGAATGAAAATAAAGTGAATTGATATGATAACGGGAGATCCGATCGTGACCGGTGCACTCTCTGCGAGAATCTTGAACATACGTGCCTTCTTTGACTTGTGCTCCGGCGAAGTGCTGACGTGTACGTGATTCTGAATATCGACAGAGTTAGCAAGCAAAGAGGCTAGCCCGACACTGCATCGAGAGGTAGTGAATTGTCTTGTACGGTAAATAACTAGCCAAAGTACGCCAGTTTCGATATACAGGACCACGTCGTTTCATTGATATTCGTCCTCTCTCTTCAAATCTTAACCTAAGTTCACACTCAAATCCATATGGAGGTATAGGAGCTGAACCGTAATCCTTTGAGAAAGAAAAAATTGAATTATTTAATCCCGGTTTGAGCAATTCAGTTAACTTTTTTTTATGTACATGAAAAGAATTCACTACAAAAACACAATCGGTTCGGAAATTAAGTGAACCAAACCGTAAAAATTAAGTAAAATATATATTTAAATTTTATCCTTTTTTTTATTTAATTATTAATAAAAAAACGGTCCGGTTTGATTAACCGCAATTAACTTAACTAATAGCGTCAAGTAATTAACTGAATATCTTCTCAGCAAAAAAACCAAGTTGTTAGTGAACCGATTTGAATGATTCAATTATTTTTTACTCGGTTCAATTTTTTGATTCGATTCATTTTTGTGATTTTTTTTAACAGCCCTGGTCCATATCGGTGGAACCCTAGAGGTGATTGCCCTGTGTGCATGCGCAAGCCAATCCTACGATAGCAAGTCCCGCTCATGTATTTAATGAACGGTATACACATCCAAGAGGGACTGAGTTTCTCTCTCTTTTTGCCGAGTATGGATGAAGTCGGCAGCAGAGATAACTGAATCCACCCGCCTTACTATGTAATATTCGGACTTTTGTGTATAACTACAGACATGTCATACAAATTGAACAACCAGCTCCGAAAGTGAGAGCGTGTTTGGTTCAATGTAAAGCAAAAGGATTCTGCGAAAAATTGATCTTCAATCTTTTCCCGAGCCCCTTCTCTTTCCCAGCAAAGTAAATGCTGAGTTAGAGTTTTGCATTTTGAGTTTACATGCTTCAATAGTGGCGTCCACGCATGCCACTTCTTTGAAATTACAGGAAAAAACACATTGTCTCTCTTCTGTACATACATCAACGGGAAAATATAATGGGTATTTTAGTAAATATGCATGATTACAATATTATATTTTACCTACTTTTTCAACAATCTTTAATATTTACTAAACACAATAATTTCGCATTACAGCATATTTTCCCCGTAAAACAATAAATTTTCATATAATCTAATTTTACCTTGCAGTCTAACAATACTTGAACCGAACGCCTCCCAAGTCCACCAGCGTTGCACTATTGAAAAGGCCCAATACAGTGCAAGAAGTCGGTATCCATCAAAAGTCAAGTTTAAGAGCCTCTTATAACTAACAATATTGCTTAGAGTCGGACCCATAATTCGTAAAATCGTACGAGAGTCAGTTTTGGACAGGTACACCGCCATCCTCGGTGAATGAGTTTCTCGATCAAACTAGAGTGAGTCTGCGGCCGGAGAAAGTCTTCAATTAAGTGGTTATACCACGTCAGCATCGCTTGAGTGGTGTATCCGTCCAATAAGAATTTACTGTTTATATGTTATTTCCAATTATAATTCTCAATTTATTAGATTTTTGAATTTTTTTACTATTTATAAATTATTTCCAATTAGAGTTGACCATTTATTTAAGATTTTTTTTACATTTTTTAAAGATTTTTTAGAATTTAATAAGTATAATTATATAATTATTGATTACATGTCAAGTTGTGATTGAACGGATATATCACGTAAGCGACGTTGACATGATGTGATCGCGACACTAAAGACTTTCTCCTGTGGCTGGTGAGAAATTATTAGATCAGTCGTTTGCACGAATAATATAGTGAACTCTATAAATGTTAATTGACACATCCAGGAGTGGGGTATCATCTTAAACAAGCGCATTTCAGATTTTGGGAATTAATTTTTTTGGTATACAAATAAGGCATGTGAAACTAAAAAGGGTAGAAGGAAGTAGAACAAAAGGGGCACGGGAAATCTGACGGGTGACATCAAACTCAGGGCTTCTAAGTCACTAGGCGAGAGCCGTGCCAACTGTACTAAACCCTTTTTATCGGTAATTAAATTTTTGCTATTTCTGGAAATTGTAAAAACGATAACAACCGGCTAAATTAATGATATGAAAAATTCCATCTGTAGTACACTTTTTAAATTATCGATAATATAATGATCCACTAATTTAAGTTAATTTCTGTATTACATTTATGCTATTGTATGTGATATACAGATTCACTGCATATAGGAATTTGAAATTTTCCTTTTTTTCCCATAAATATTCGAAAATTTCCGGGTATTTAATAGTCAAACTTAGCACTTCTCATCTCCTATCTTACACAACCAATACCACTGTATAACCAATTTTAAAATCGGCACCAAATGCAGTTTATAGTTTACGTGCCAAATTATAGTTACTATAATAATATAGCAAAAAAAAAAAGTTGCTACAATATTATAGTCACTTATTACTTAAAAAATTTAATTATTGTATTCCATAGTTTTTCTTTGATTTAATCTTGAATTAGTTAGAACAATAATTTTAATGAAACTTAACATGAATTTTCATTAATATAGTAATAATTTCTCAATTAAAATTATTAAGTAAGAGAAAATATTGGCTTTGAAATTTATTACATAAAAACCAGAGTCGGATCGGTCGATTATTGGTGAATCCCTCTTGATAAGAATTTTCTCCATTTATAAAAATTCGGATCCGAGACCTTAGTTTACGGGAACCGAGTGCCGAACTGTTCGAGATCACAAATTCGAGCCTTACTCTATGTGAAATTACTATAAGGAACTCTGGACGTAGATCTTGTGAGATATTGACTTTTTAAACTGTATTAGATATTTTGTGGTATTACGTTGTTAAATTTATTTTTAGTACCACTGTACAGTTCGTCTGTTATATTTGCACTTGAACAAGAAATCCGAACATTACGTTACGTGGTGACTGTGTACCCATTACTGGTATCCGTTCGATACGTGAGTAAGGTGGATAGTTCATAATTACATCGAATGCCACTCACCACTTCTGAAACAATATAAATATGAAATATTGTGTAGTACAACTACTCTCAGCGGAACAGCTCGCTCCCCGTCTCCTCCTCCAGATTCTCTCTCCCCTTCTCGCCCTCTGATCTCTCCTTTGCTCCCCTTTGATCTCCATCTCGCATCCTCTCGCTACTTCCCAATGAGATGCGGGAGGGTCTTCGAATGAGTAGCTGCTTCTGCGTAGCCCCCGTTCAAGAATCGTGCTTTGTCTATTGCTTTCAAGATCGCTTTCCTGTAGATTTGAGGTAACACCATCCCTTCGATTAGTTGGTCTTGATCGAGTTCTGTAGCTTGAAATGTTTATGAACCAGAATCTAATGACGATTCGGCTGTTCGGGCTCGTCTTTCTTGAATGACAGTAATGATCTGTGTTTCCTCTGGCGAGCCGTGTCGCGACCTTGATGGGATCTGAGTGAGTTTGGTAATGCCCGAAATATTGGAGTTTGCGTGTATTTCGTATTGGATTTTGAGTTTCTAAGGAGGACATATCCCTTAACCACTTGAATGTGTGAACGCAAGTGCTTCCTGTTCTCTTGAACGTCTTCGCCGGAGGAATCAGCCATCTGAATGTTCAAATAGATATTCTATTCTGTTATTCTGCAAAGGGAGGCTTTTTCAAAGGCTACTGAATCGGTGGTGTCTGAGCAAGCTGATGATGCACGAGCTGGTTAAGTTCTGATTGATTCCGTGCTGGGCTTGAAGAGCTTTTACCGGGCTGAGAGTTGTTCTTGAGCTTTCAATACGTTACCGTATTGGATTACTGATATGGGAAGGTTATGACTGAAATGTGGCCATTCGGATCACGAGATTAGGAAGTTCACTTCCACTTGAGGAAGGCTTTATTCGGGTTCGTTGGCATGGCTTTTTGTGATGATGCATAATTTCAGCAGGAGTGCGTCATTTAATTTCAACAGAAGCAGTTCGTTTAACCGTAGGGGAGCAGCCTTGAGTGTCGGAAGCCCAAGAATTATAGTCCGATCAAGCTGGGTTTCCCGACATATTCGTGTGATTGTTGTACTCGGTTACTTGGTTACATTCCTTTTGGCCATCTGTGCTAGTTACTCTTTTGTTATTCCCAGTTTAAAGCTTAGTTTTCATGGAGATGCTTCTTTGAACACGACTACATCCGTAAGTACTTGCGATGTCTCTGATGGAACATGGGTTCCAGATGAGAGTTACCCATTATACAATGCATCAGAGTGTCCTTTTATTGAACAAGGATTCAATTGCTTGGACAATGGTCGGAAAGATAAAGAATATCTCAAGTGGAGGTGGAAGCCAAGGCATTGTAATATTCCAAAGTTCACTGCACAAACTATCTTGGAATGGCTCAGGAACAAACGGTTGGTTTTTGTTGGAGATTCCATGAGCAGAACTCAGTGGGAGTCACTTATATGTTTCCTTATGACTGGGGTAGATGATATGGACAGTGTATATGAAGTAAATGGCAGTAAGATCACAAAAAGGATCAGGTTCTTAGGTGTTCGGTTCAGCTCATTCAATTTCACCATCGAGTTCTTCCGGTCTGTTTTCTTGGTACAACATGGTTGGATGCCTAAGCATGCTCCAAAAAGGGTCAGATCGACGCTGAAGTTGGACAAATTGGATGATATTAGCAACCAGTGGGTTAAATCGGACATTCTTATATTCAACACAGGGCAGTGGTGGGTGCCAGGAAAGCTGTTTGAGACGTAAGTTCTTTTCCAGTATTAATTTATTATAAATTTGTGTATTACACGAAATTTTCATCTGATAAGTAAATTATCTCCTAAGGCAATTATATGCATGAAGTGTGGTTGTAATGTTGAGAAAGAAGACCGAAACATCGAGATTTAATGTAGATGTAGTTATAAGAATCCCAGTTGTTGCTGCAAGCCTGCAACATCTCCTATTTCTATTTGATTCCCATGGGAGAATAATGAGCTATTTCCAATTGGCGGTGGTGTTTACATGTTTTATTGACATCGGTGATTCTTTTACTGGTAAAGAAATATGATGTATTTCTTGCTAGTGATCTCTCCCCCATTCTATGACATTGAAGTTTCATGAATTTCTCAGAGAAGGGCTCATTTGGGATTGTAGTATGTCAATGACTCTCAAGACTTGGTTTTTCATGGGAAAAATTGAGTTGGCTTTTACCGCAGCATGGAACTAGCCAAATTAAATTGTCTTGGTATTATTCTTTTAGCATCCTCGTTACACTTGGATTCTTCTTAATGTTATATTGCAGTGGTTGTTATTTCCAGTTTGGAGATTCACTGAAGCTCGGAATGTCAATTCCTACTGCCTTCAAAGTAGCCCTTGATACTTGGGCTTCCTGGGTCGACCGTACGATCGATCAAAGAAGGACGAGAGTCTTTATTCGCACCTTTGAACCATCTCATTGGAGGTACTCTGGGACTACATCAATTCCTCCCTTTAATTACTTGATCTTGAAGTACTCAACTGAAGCTAGTTGGCCAGTCATTAATGAATCTTGTTAGATCATGGTTGATGTTGCAAGTCTTGCTAACATCAACTTTGTTTATTCTGTACGATTTTCTTTTTGTGTTTCCCTTGGCTCACGTCTTTGAAACTTCCTATATACTCCTACAAGTTTAAGGTTTAAAGAATTGTAGCATATGTTTAAGCATTGTGAAAGCTTTTCTTGTTCAGGGGATGTTGAAGAATGTTTAATGCGACTAAATCTAGTTTATGCATCTTCCCAGTGATGAAACTCGAAGATTTTGCAACGTGACCCAGTACCCATCTCCAGAAACTCGAGGAAAGGACCATAATGTATTCTCGGACATAGCATTGGATACAGTGAAAAACATGAAAGTTCCTGTTACTGTCCTGCAAATAACATCAATGTCAGCTTGTCGGAGTGATGCGCACGTGGGCACATGGAGCGACAAACCGGGTATGGCCGATTGCAGCCACTGGTGTCTCCCAGGAGTCCCTGATATGTGGAATGAGATTCTTCTTTCTTATCTCATAAGATACAAGTGATCCCTCCTGAGACTGGATTATGTCACATTCTGTATGCTCTACTCTCTTCGAGCCGTCCACGATCACCATTGATGATTTCAGAAGTCTTCCCAGTAAGTGAAAACCTCGAGGAGGGATGTGGATTGATGGACACAAACCGTGCAACTATGCAACTGTGGCAGGGAGTAGTAACACCTCCTTCACAATTGCTCACACACAGAAAACATACAGTTGCTCTCTCACAGGTATAGAGAAGTTTTGTCAAATGAACTTCATTCCTTCATTGTCCTGTTACCGTTGCAATTCTTTTGTTCGTTACAAAGGAGGCAGCAAGAAGATTCAGTCTCTGAGATGTAACATTTTTGATATCGAGATTGTAACGAAAATACAAAAATTTGAGATACGATGCTGAGGAACATGTACAGGTTACCCTTTTTGCCACACTCTTTGATGTCCCTCTGCTTTAGAATCTGCAGTCTCAAAATGCTCGTTCATCCGAGGAATAGCACAGGTTACTGTTTCATTGATCTCTCTTTCGTGGAACAGGAATAGTCTAGTCTCAACCCCGAAATCTGGTAAAATTCTCAGTGGAGTGTGTGTCAATGGCAAATAATTTTGTATTTTGGAAACCTTTAGAGATTATATAATAAGTTTATAGGTTTGTTATAGAATATTCTGAATTCATGCGAAATGTTCGGTCATGACGGTACAATATAATCAAGAAAATAACCAGTTAAATTAAGCTTCTGATTATACAGAAATTGAAGACAAACAAATGTGTTATCCGCCAAGATTACACATCAGGGAAGTGAAAGCATAGAGAATCTGCTCCAGACCACCAGTATCGTGGAGGGTTAGGAAATAGTATAAGTTACAGTGGAACCAACGTAGGAAGATGAGAATTTACAGGGATGATGGACTAGGAATGTTCCCTTCAATCAATTACCATTGGAATGATTCGCCTCCTAGCTGGCTTGTTCGGGACAGAAGAGCTCCCCAAACCCACCAAAACCTCTTTTGCCTTAGCGGTCTCTACTTCGGCTTTTACAGCAACATCAACGACCGACATCTCTTCCAGTTTCTGAATGTTTTCCGTTCTTTCTTGATCTGTCACGTTCTTGAATTCTGGGCAGGCGGAAGCCAGATGAGTATCTAGCATGGACACTTGATCTATTGTGTACATATAAACACAATGAGCCGACCTGAAAATGGATTCTGAGATCCCAAGTTCATCCTTTTTCAAATTCCACCAAGGTGCAGAACCCATCTTTAGAGGAAAGTGCCAGAAAACGGGCATCGGGCGACCTTTCAACATCACATTTGAGATGTTAATTACAATATGATTATTGGAGAATAAATGAATTGTTATAGACCGAGGGTACAGTAAACTTTACCATGCAATATCAGTAATGGCTGCATAGTGAAGGCCTGCCAAAATTGCTATTGGAGGGGCACTTTCAGGGTTGTATATGTACAGAGAATTCAGAGTCGCAACTGACATCACTAACATCAAATCAACTATAAGGTGTAAATCTTTTGCAATGATAAGCAGCAAACTTTTTTTTTCCCCTGGTGCAGTCAGTACCATGCTCTTTCGAATCATGATCGATGATTTGTAACCTTCAATGTGCAGGCTCTTACAAACCGTCATCCTCATTGGAACTTGTAAATATTTCTTATATATTTTCCAGTAGAGATCTATCAAGGCAAGTCATTTCCAGTTTGCACTCATTAAGTTGCCCAACTTTCCTGGTGTACTGAAAGATGGGAATTTTCAATATTTGATTTGATTGCTTACCCGCTCAGGAAAACCTGTCCGTGAGTTAACATACATTAGGTGTGATAGTAGAAAAATTAACAGCTTAGCTTTAAAGTCCCCCCAATCGCCTTTCATTCCATTACTTACTCCACCACATATAAATATATTTGAGTACTCATTAACATCCTCTCTCTCTCTTTTCTGATATAGACCAGCTCTACAGCTCCCGGGAGCTAGGAAACCTACTGTGGCAGTTCGTTTCTGTCCCATTGTTTTTAGCCTGCGGGGATCAAACTCTGGTACTTGGTTGCAGACACTATTGTTTGTGGACAGATACCATAGCTCCCATATACATCAGTAACTTTGATTTTCCACAGCCCGGCTCTTCAAGCTCCCTTACTGTATTGTTTTTTGCAGTTGCGACTCTTTTTTTTATGGGAAATTAATGCCATTGAAATACAATGAGTGTACAGAAAGCTTGATCTACATTAGATCTTCGTGACCATATTCTGGCATCATTGCTCAAACAAGCATCCTAGTTTAGGAAGAGAAACAAGCATCCTAGTTTAGGAAGAGAAACTATTCTTAGTTTTAAAGTACACCAGAAGCTAGTTGCTCTCCTGCAGATAAAGGAATAAAAGTGCCATCACCAAAAAGAACAGAGAGAAAAGGTAAAAAATCTCCCAAAAAGAAAAATCCTTCATACGTGCACTCAAAGTTGCAAAATGTACAAGCCAGTTGGCAGGATAAAACTGAGAGTACAAAAACCATGACATATAGTCTTAACAAAATACTGATTTTGAAGATGGGAAAGTTCTTAGCTCTTGCCGGATGGAGAAAATCGGAGGGCATTCACAGATGAGCTATAATAAGCAGGTTGTTCTGGTAGGGCGCCGTTGCAACTTTCTTGTCCGCTTGACAAGCTACAACCGAAATCTGAAAGAGAAGGAACTGAGGTGTAAATTATTAAAACATGCAAGGTAATACAAGCAGTACCATTGATACTACAATAAACTGGATAATTCTTGTATACTCAATCTAATACGGGAGCAGAAGAAACACAATGATGAAGGTGATGTCCACAACCTGCTCCATTATGCGATTTCCTATACCCAAAAAAATTGAGCTTTCAGACTAATGTGAGTATAAATTTCTCGCTCTATTAGACGACCAAGGACTAATATGCAGAAGCAGGATCAAAGTATTATGGCAGTTTTGCAGTTAGTATGAATCACGACTGCAGAGGAACGGTTGGTTTTAACAAACAAAAATTCAAATTCGAAGTATGAGTGGCATGAAAATTAGGCGTGGGTATCAATAAAAGCTAACGGCAGAACACAGACAGAGATAGCTCCACGACCGAAGGCAATCAACTAAAACAACCATGGAGAAGGGAAATCACAAGCAAAAGCGAGCACCTTGATGTCAAGGCATCAAGTGTTAAGACCGGCTTCATCTCATGCCAATTTACTCTGTACCGTACGACCTTTCATGATTTCGCAAAGGATTTCTGCACTGAGCAGCTGACGGTCGGGGCGTAAAGTGGCTGGCCGAGCGGGGTTTTTCCAAAATTATTGGGCGTTTGTTTTCGGGTCGGTTTTTTCGGGTTTATATTAAAAACTGTTTAAGAGTTATGAAAAATGATCATTTTGGATTCGGGTTTTTCGAGTATTGATTTTTAATGTAATGATAAATTAAATATAAAAGCAATAAAATAAAATTTATTATAATAAATTGGAAATATCAATTATAAATATTTTAGTATATTAAGAAGATAAAAAATGTAAATATGAATCAAAATTTAAATTTAATAATATCAAATATGTTATTTGTATGATCAAAATTTAATAATAAAATAATTTAATATATATAATATAAATTTAATATGACTTCGGATCGGTTTTAAGTCACGTTGGATTTTTCGGATCAGTTTCAATTCACGTCTGATTTTTCGGATCAGATCAAACTTTCTAGTTTGATTTTTTTCACCTTAAAAACAACATTGAATTTATCTCAAAACTCGTAAATATGATTTTTGGTTTGAATGGGTTGCCTTTTTTATTTTTCTTTTTGGGTTTCGATTTTTTATTTACACGCAAAGGACCAAATGTCACTTTATTTGAGGGTCCGATTAGGGTTTTGTTTTGCAGATCGGATGAAGAAGGAAATGGCGGAGCGGCAGCAAAGTTTGGGGCCTGACCGGTTAATTTGACGGGAAACAATTTTAATGGGCCATAGGGCCCATGGTATAATCAAAGGCCCACCCATTGGGCTCAAAAGTTTATGAAAGCCCATTTAGCCCAAATGTCAATTTCGTACAAGCCCATTGACTTTCTCTAGTGACCGGCCTGACGCAACGCTACCGCTCCTCCGGCGTCCCTTGGAGCTTTGGATCGGAGGGAAGCGGGGGAATCCGTCGTCGGAAAAACAGAGCTGAGTTTCTGTTGATGAATTGCTGATCTCGAGCTCACTCGTCAATCGGCAAGTAATCAATTCAATTTCACCTATCAACGTAAGTCCCAGATCTCGTGTCGGGGAGAACAGTTTTTAATCGTTGGTACCAAAAATAGAGCTGCTGATTTAGTAGTTTGCTCGATCATTCTCCGATTGTTGTGATTGTGCAACTCGTTTCTTTGTTCATTGCGATCTAAATTGTCCTGTCTTGCCTCGGTGGTTCAGTTGTGTAGAGTCCTGATGTAAGCTCGCTTTCTAAGTTGACTAAAATCTCTTTTTATCTGGCTTATTACCATTTTGTTCTTCCATGTCTCTTGGTTAACGAGGTTGTACGTAGAATTCATTAGTGGATCTTCTGATGTGGCAGGTTGGTCAGCAGAGGGATCAGGAGCTGTAGTCTGCTACAATGGTGTCATTTGAAATGAATGATCGTAAAAGTAAGTTGAGCTCGACAGCTGCTATTTAATGGATTTTGTGGCATTCTCTGAGACCTGATGTAGATGTAGAAAAACTATCATTATTTGCTTTAGTCGGGTATGTTAATAATATGGACAAAGAGATCATTTACCAAGTCTTCAGAAGTATTCCTTGTATGATGCTCGTAAGTTAAGATCATGAAAATAAGCATCAAGTTGGTAATATGCACGGACAGGGACTAGAACATGCTTTGGATACCTTGCAAATGTAGTAGTTCGGTTATGCATGGATCAGATAATGTCTGCCTTAAGTTAAACATGGTATCGTTGAGTTGAATTTTTTCCAATACTGGCTGGGGTTTTCTTTGTAAATGACTGTGACTTGATGTTACCGTGTTTTGACATCTAATGATGGCACACCATTGTCCCTCAGTTCATTGGAGGCTTCTGAAGAAGTTGAGATTAATCAATAACTAATATTTTTCAATGTTGATGAGAAAAGATCACAATAAGGGGCATCTATATGTTCTCCTTTTTACCTAACCTAAATGTACTTTTGCTATCATTTCATTATGTGACAACTGAAATTTTTTATCGAACAGAAATTGGACTTGGGCTGACTGGATTTGGGGTCTTCTTTTCATTCCTGGGAATCATCTTCTTTTTTGACAAGGGACTGATTGCCATGGGAAATGTAAGTTTTTTTTAAAAAGTTTTTGTTGAATATTCAGTTTTATTTTTCGCTTTGGATAGTTGAACAGTAGCTGAACACTGTCTTATTTTTCGGCTTCTTAATCAGATCCTCTTCTTATCAGGGGTGTCATTGACTATTGGATTGACGTCGACCATGCAGTTCTTCATGAAACGACAGAATTTTAAGGTTTAATTGTTCTCTCTTCTATCCCTCTAAGATTTTTTATTTCAATATATGGTCTTTGTGATTTGTGAAATTATTGACTGTATAGGGAACAATATCATTTGGAAGCGGCTTCTTCTTAGTTGTCATTGGATGGCCTATTCTAGGCATGATCTTGGAGTCTTATGGATTTATCGTGCTTTTCAGGTTTGTTTATTATACAGTCACAATCTCCACCTGCCGAATCAATTTGATAGAATAAAATGTTGCTGACTCAATGTACCCATGCTGGCTTCTGGCCAACTCTCGCTGTTTTCCTGCAAAGGATACCTATTCTTGGATGGGTGTTCCAGCAGCCATATGTCAGATCAGTACGTTTACCTATGTCTCTTATTTCAAGTGTTTAAATACTACAACAGTAAACCATCAACAGTGTCTTTTTCCTGTTGCTGCTTTTCACTATTCTTCATTATGCTTTCAACTGCATTTTGGTTTCTGAATTTATGTAGTCATATTTGTAGGTTTATATGGCTTGTATGGTACTCAAGATTCCTGAACTTTTGGATAGCTTCCCGAATTTTGTTGAGCTTGGTTTGCAATTTTTACAAATAGGTGTTCTCTATGGTAACAGTTGTGAGCATTTGCCAAGCTGTTTGACCTGAACCATCATAAAATTAGGAACTGAATAAGGCTGTGATGGTTCTGTGTTATCAATCGGGTTAGTTTGCATACCTTTCCCGAAATGAAGACAGGGTCATATTTGGTACTAAGTACGGCCATTCCTAATTAAGATTGTGACTTTGTCATTGAAATATTGTAGTATCCTGGGACCGTGCCAAGTTTTCATTGTCAAATACGTATTAATCAGCTCCAAAGGTTATAATACGGCGTCGGAAACTGGGCAAATGCTTGTTCTGCTAGTTCTAGCACAGTTTCTTCAAATTCCAATGGACCTATAATCTCGGTCAGTCTGGCTTAGCTACACTGTTAACAGTTTGAATGTGGTCCTGAGTAATTACTAAATAAGTTGAAGTGCTTGTCAAAATCATTCATGTTCTGGCACAGAGAATATGGGATAATTTAGCGTGTGCTCTAAAGTGACCACTTAAGATGCTGCACAAGTTAGTATACTGGTGATCTGAGAACAGACAATGTGCTACTTACACGGATACAAAGACCAGTGCTGGAACATGGAATCAAACTGAGTTATTGGAATTTTTGGATTGGAGAATGTATCAAACATCATAAAGTGAAATGTTCGTTGAATATATGCTGTGTCCCAACCGTTGGATTATCCATATATCCCAATTACTTGAAAGTAGTATATGAGATGCCATTTATCTTCCCGGTAATGGATGGATGAACATTATTCCCATGTTCCTTGTTTTTCCTATGAAATCATCATTCGCATGCATGTCGAGTACGCTCATTGATACATGAATAGTAATGGTGCCCTGACTTTTGAAGCAGTCCTGCCTACCTAGTTCTTATTGAAATGATACTTGACAAGTTTTGTAATGATTATCCAACTAACGCCCATAACTTTTTGCTGAAATGTTGCAGCTCTTTGACCGTTACCGGGGGAAGCGAGTGCCCGTGTAGATTGAGAATCGCCAAACGAAATCAAACAAACCTACGGAGGTCCTGCTCATTAAGTCCTGAGTAAGCTATGCATTTGGTCGAGGGTTCTGTCTCTGTTGCTGGCTGCTCCCGAATCGTTGATATGAATTAGTTCCGTGCTTTTGCCCTTACCTGTAGTCAAAGAAAGAAAGAAGGAAGAGTGCATTTCGCACTTTCTGGGCAGTAACTTTGTTTTTTCAACATAGACCCTTTTGCCTTTTCCTTTTGTAGTTTCTCTCTGCTATAACTGCTGCCCCTGACAATGGACATTGGTTTTGTCCAGAGGAACTCGGCCACTCTGAGGCATCGTTTGCAATGATTCTAAATTTCCGACACGATGGATGCTAAATCAGATACAGACGCCAGAGAGAATTATCTATACATGTCTTAGATGCTGGGGGACTGTTACGATTCAAATCGGAGAGGAATTGGAGAAGAAGAAGAAGGGATCAGAGAAGGAGAATTGCAGAGAAATCAGTAGGGAGGGGAGGATTCATTTCATTCATCGATTAATTTTTCAAATCGTGGTTCTTATACGTCTTATACTGGTTTACCACTCACTGCCTGGCTGCCAGTAAGGGAAATATTACAATCGGGTCCCTTATCTCCTATTTATTACAAACAAGTCCTTTTTCCTTTTACTCTTTATAATTCGACCCCCAACTACAGAGCCATAACATTTACATTATTTCCTTTGTACAAAATGGATGATAGGACAGACGCAACTTATCGAACGACATGGAGGGGATCACTCTCCGACAGCTTTTATTTATACAACACGATCGCTCCCATCACCTCCTAAATTCTTCCGACACAGGAACTGAAGCTTGCTTCTGTTCATCTCTGCTCTCCCTCTAGTCCATTCTGATAATGCACCGGAGGCTCTCCCCCTTGAGCATGTAGTCGAATGCCCGGTTGATCTCGGAGAGGGTGACTTCGTGAGTTATGAATTTCTCCAGCTCAAGCTCCTGCCCATCATGTTCCGGCAGAAAAAGGTCACTTAGGCATTAGTCTAACTAATGGGAAGTTGATCAAGACAGGTCTATCAAGAATTTTCAGGTTCCGGGGTTAAGAGGATTCGTAACGAGGACAAGTTTGCTAATTCGTTACCTTCTTCATGTACATCTCGACGACTGAGGGGAGGTCAGTTCGCGGCTTGTAGTTGCCAAAGAAGGTTCCCTTGAGTGTCCTCTCGTTCAAGAAATTCATGGGGTGGGATTTGAAGGCATCGTCCTTGTTCGGCACACCAACCAGTACAGCCACACCCCATCCCTGGACAAATTCACGAGTGCAGAGTTACATGGAAGCCCAACAGAAGAAACTATTAAAGATCAAAGTTCATCAGGGGAGTTACATCGTGGACACATTCGAACGCGGAGATCATGGCATTGATGTTCCCTGTGCACTCCACGCTCCGGTCGACACCTCCATCGGTCATCTCAGCAATCACCTGGAGATCCAGACAGAGATTAGACCTAAAATGATTGTTAGCGAACACGGTTTTAACTGATTCTCACTGACCTCCTGCACGGGCTTGTCATAGTCTTTGGGGTTCACAAACTCAGTGACACCGAATTTCTTGGCTGATGAGCAATGAAAAGCAAATCAATCAGAAAGGCAATCAAAAAGAAGATTCATTATCAAAAATCTAAGCCGGTGCCAGATTCTGAACGGTTATAGCCCTCTCACCTTGATGGAACCTGTTCGGGTTGAGATCAACACCGATGATCCTTGAAGCTCCAGCAATTCTAGCTCCTTCAGCAGCCTATGAAAAAGCCAGCAGAATCGATATTTCAACTTTCATAGCAACAAGAAGCAACCTTATCACAAGTAAAGTCAAGTCGATAACAATACTCACGGCGAGGCCGACAGCTCCGAGCCCGAATATGGCCACCGTGCAGCCCTTTGGCGGTTTTGCCACATTCAAAGTAGCCCCAAGACCTGAAACAACAATCGAGATTCTTGTAAGGTGAAGAATAACATAAAAATATTTTTAGCTCATTTTCTGTTGTATTTTAAATTTTTCCGGCTAAGGATAGGGAGAAAACTACTGACCTGTGGAGACTCCACAGCTGAGAATGCAGACCTTGTCGAGGGGAGCAGCGGGGTTGATCTTTGCGAGACAGCCGATGTGGACCACAGTGTACTCGCTGAAGGTGGATGTCCCAACGAAGTGGTAAATGGGCTTCCCGTTGATCGTGAATCTCGACTTGCCATCATTCAGCATCACTCCTCGGTCAGTGTTTATCCTCAGAAGGTCGCACATGTTGCTCTCCTCCGATTTGCAGTGCCTACACTCCTTGCACTCCCCCGTGAACACAGGCAGGACATGGTCCCCGGGTTTGAGTTCTGTCACCCCCTCGCCCACACTCTCCACGATCCTAAAGCACCGAAAAAGCAACAATCATTCAACTTAGAACACTCCTCGAGTGGGCATAATGGAAGGAAAAGGATATTTGAACCAAGAAACTCATAGGCAGCAGCGCATAATGTGCTCCTTTAACTACTCGACCAATTTGTTTCGTGTCCATTGAGTGCAGAATGAACACAAAAGAGTCTAAAGATGGAAAGAGATTTACACACATACCCTGCTGCTTCATGCCCGAAGATCCGAGGGAACACCGGGGTTTGTCCCTGAATTTTGAAAAGTGAATGAATTTAGCCAAGAACAAACTGAAGCATTGCAAATGTGAAAATTTTCCAATGGTTATGACAATTCATCCAAAAAGCCTGAAGTTTGTATGAGGTGCATCGAGATCTAGATCAGGGCGGTTCAAAGCGGTTCAAAACGTCGAGCTTAAGATTGTAGAAAATTCATGGCCATTGCAGATCGAGAATAATTTGAAACACAAACAAGTAGAATAGACATATCAAAATGAGTTACGATGACTTGAGACCATAGAACATACGCTCTAATACATTTAACCACCAGAAAACAATTGATCTAATGACTTGAGCTTGGCTGCGATAAGTGCATCAAAGGTGTTTGAAAGCAGGGTGTTTGAAGAGTTACCTTGGCCTCCCAGAAGTAGACATCGGTGTGGCAGAGGGCGGTGTAGAGGACCTTGAGGCGGACCTCGTTTGCCTGCGGAGGAGCCACCTCCACTTCTTCTATAACCAGCGGCTTTCCGGCTTCCCATGCCACCGCGGCTGCATTGCACAAGTACAGAGGAATCAACAGATGACATGAACGAATAATACGATTTCATTCATAGTGTTGCCAAGAACATAGGGATGAGTCCAAAATCTTCTTCAGCCATTGTCCCCACCAATGTGGCAGTGAAGAAAACTTTAGACAAAGTTCAAAGCACCGATCTTTTTCCAGTTCAACTTGGTGGGCTCCCAAAATCGATGTCACCCAGAAGACATAAACAGCTAAAAAGGGTCGAGATCAAAACTAGCTCCTCATTGCAGGCGTCTGTATCCATGAAAGAAGTCACAGGAACTACAAAGGAAAGAACTTTCACAAGAAAAAGCAAGCCCGGAGGAGATACATGCAGATTAAGACAATGATCTCGCTAACTCCGGCACAATACCTCTGCAGCGTATGACTTTCCCGGCGGTGCACGACATGTTTGTTCACTAAGACCTGGGATTTTTGGCTGTTCCTCCAAGCTCCGACGATTAGTAAAGACAACTGTTTTGGCTGTGGAGAGAAGGGAGCCACTGAATTGGGTACTTATAGGACGTGATGGAACCCGGAGAATCTGAATCCCCATGGCTGAGAAGGACTGGTCAAGTTGCTTACGATGGTGGAAGGAGAGGGAAAAACCGCGGACGAACGCTGGTTTCCGTCTCCTGGGTTTCTCCCTCTCTCTCTCTCTCTCTCTCTAATGAGGCCGCTAATCTGCTACTACAGGCGCCTTTGGATTGATTTCCAGTTTCTGGTTTTGCCTCTTTTTTCCAACCAATTGACTTTGCGAGCTCATCCATTCCAATTTCCAACAGTCCTTTCCAGATGATTTGCAGTATGGGCCTTTGGCTGGATTAATATTAGATCCCGAGATAAAATTAAATTACATCAAAAATTAATAATTTACATGAAAAATAATTGATAATATAAAATTGATATATTTGGCATGTATTAGAGATTATTTGAAAAGGGAATAAAAATAGAATATTACCAAAATATCCATCATAATTTAATGATGAGGATGAAGAAAGGTAAACGAATAGTGTCCACTGATGAAGGAGAAAAGAAAGAACGAAAGGGCATGCTTTGGACTTTTGTGTTTTTCCGAGGTGGGTGTCATTGTAATGCAGGAATTCCACGCTTTTGTCTTGCAAAAGGATTACCTCCAAAATGCAGGAGCTCGGTAAGGCGATGGTGGCCTGTCAAAATCAAAATGAAGTTGATTTTCCATCCAAACATATGTAATCTAAGATGTAAAATTGTCACTTTCCACGGAAACTTTTAATTTTGCAGTCAACCAAACACAGTCTAAGGACAAGGAGGCTTTTGGGTTACAGCTGCATTATTGTTAGATTGTTATAGGAGAAAGTTATATTGCACCAAAATTTATAACTTTACATGAAAAATAGGTCGTAATGTAAAATTTTTATGTTTGAAAAAGTATTTTAAATTGGCAGGAAAGTGATTAAAAATATATTGTTATAATATTTCATATGATAGAATATAAATATACTTTTACGATATTGCACTCCTTCATAAAATAAAAGTGAACTGAAATTGAGGGCATATTCGTAAAAACTTGAGTAATTAGTACTTGGGCCCACGGTGACATGAGAATTGCGACGGTTTTCAGGTGGACCCCACTAGGAAGTTGGTTTTTGCGACCTATTTGAACGGTGATCCTTTTAGCTGACTTCCACTGCGGCCAGGGCCCGACAAATTGGAAATGACGAAAGGGTTGCAGCCAAACATGATAATATATATGGTATTTATCCACTAATGGTATGTTTAGTTAGAGGGAATAGGAATACTTATCCCTTCCCTATTCCGTACGGCATGTGTCGCCCGCATTTGGTTCATTCTTAATTATTTTGGAGAAGAAATAGGTAAGGAATATATGGGCCTTACTAAACCTCTTCCACCCATGGAGAATAGAAAATTCCACATGGAATAACAGCATATGAAATGCCCGAAATACCCTTTGTATTTTTGTTATTAACAATACTGCCCTCATTTGTCTCTCCCTCGTCATCTGCACAATCAGGGGATTCCTCCCTCCGGTGGCCCCTCTCTGGCGAGCACATTATCGTCATCACCCTCTTCGGAGGTCCCTTCATCATCGCTCCATCATTGACCGGAGACAGGCAGATCTTGTCCGGCGGTGAGCAGATCACTTCTGGCGACCAGCACAGTCGATCCTCTCGTCTGACAACGAGCACAATCACGCTTCTCCTCCTCCGATGAGCACAGCCGTACCTCCCCTGAGCAACATCATCTTCCCTCCTCACCTCCACTTCCAGCGTCCACCACCGACACATCTAATTCACCTCTCTCTCTCTCTCTCTCTCTCACTCTCTCTCTCCCGCGGTTCGACAATGGAGGCTCAACGGTGGGACTCAACGGCGGGGGATCAACCTATCTCTTTACTACATGCAGGAGAAAGATGATGAACAGTGTCACTGTGCACTATTCATGTCATATTTAAATAATTTTAAAATTTTAGGTTTTTCATTAAAAAATACAAATAAATTTACATATATAAAGGATAATTTTGTCCTTTTATTCCCTCGACTAGGAGTGTGCAAGAACCGGTTCGCATCCGAACCACAATAATAGGTTTGCTTTGATTCGCATATCAAGTGTGAACTGTAACTGGTTTTAGGGGGAAAAACCAAATTCCTTTAAACCAATTCTGTTAATCGGTTCAAACCGAACCATTTTATAAGAAATTCGGTTTGGTTTGATTCGATTTTGAACCGAACTGAATTGTTAAAAAAAAGCTGGCCCAAATTCCACTGGCCCCAAAAGAACAAGCCACTGATCCAAAGGCTTCCACCGGCCCAAGAAACAATAGGACACAGAAAAAAAAACAGCCTTCACAGATCACATATCCAGTGAAAGAAGAAGAAGAAGAAGAAGAGGCCGGCAGGCGTCCGGCAGCAGCGTCGACGACAGGGCCTCCGGCAGCAGGCAGCAGCGTTGACAAAAGGGACACACAATCTCCAGACAGCGTCGACGCCGGGGACGAGTTGTAGAGAAGAATGGCGCACTGGCAGTGTCTACCATAGGGAACAGCGCACCGGAAGGATTGTATTGGCAACCTGGAAGGAGAAGATCAGGGCGGAGAAGCTTAGAAGCAACCTGGAGTCTTGGATGGTATTGGCAGAGAAGGAGGCGTCTCTGCCTTTCTTCTTCTTCTTCGATCAGATGTTAGGATTTCAGGGGAGGGAAGTGGATTGACAGATATGTATATGTATTTATTTATTTTTATTATTTAGAAAACATTTCAGTTCAGTTCGAATAGTTCACTGTATTTATTGAACTTATAAATTAATCTAACTAGTTTGTATCTTTAAAACCAAACTAAAAATAGAACCGGTCTGGGATGAACCTATTTTTCAATTCGATTCCAGTTCGGTTCTGGTTCAGTCATCCCGAACCTTTTTTAATGCACACCCCTACCCTCAACCAAACAATACTTATTTATTCCTCAATTTATTTTATTGCTCGTACTGTTCCTTATCCTTATCTATTCTATTCCTATGAGCCAATCATATTAGAGAAATTGGTATTTACTCACGAAAATCCTGAAGAAAAACCTGGCTGACAGTTAATTTATAGTGATGTATGTATGTATTTCTATAGAATCCCAAATATATTCAGCTTTAGTGTAGGTAATGCTAAATGTTACCATGTAAGTGTATTTATTACATGTTGCGAGGGACCCGCTCATAAGTTGATAACATACAGTAGATTAGATTTCGGGTTCGACTCTCCTGTGATTCGGTATCTAGAGATTAATACCGGGCTGGACTTCGGCTTAAATATGACTGGGACAGCATGAGATCGGAGCTCAGCTCCTCATCTTCCTTCGGCTCCTTCCGGTGATTGGAGCAAGCACGGACTCGAATGCAGAGAGAGGAGCAAGCTAAGGCAGGCTCGAGACCCCTCTGCAGTCCACCTCTCTGCTGCGGTATCCGACCTGCTTCTGAATTCTAGTCCTACACTTGCTCACGTATTCAAACTCTTTCCAACTCCCTCAACCATTCGTGGCGAGTTGTTTGGACTTCTTAGCAAATGTTGCCACTGGGATGTTACAACTGAGGCACGCGTAGTCTTGTTCCAGCTCTTCTTTTTCCACATTACCTCTTATTGATTGAGTAAACATTTGGCGTGTACTACATAACCAGTTTGTTGTATAAATCTCTCTCAGAGTCTGACACGTGTAAGGTTTTTATAGTTTTCGAGAGTTAACTTTATACGTGTCAAAATCTGAAGGGTGATTTACACAACGAACTCGTTATGTATTACACGTTGAATATTTACTCCGACTCGATTCCCAAGCACTTTTAGATGAGAACTTCCTCCCTTTAACCCAAATAGCAGTATATCACACACTGTCTACACTTTCCATAGTTTCGATTAATTCCTTCAACTTTGCTTTTTCTCCCATGGCTTTCTAGCTTGCTTGTCTACAACTTTTCTGAATTTTTACCGGTCGATGTCACCACATAAATACCGTCACGTAGCAACACTCTTTATATGCAAGACTTCCCCTCGTCTGGCACTGTAGAATGGAATCTTTCTTCCGAATATATTCCGGACGGGTTGTTTATAAAAATGGCGTAGAATATGGAGGCTTTGCTCCTTATTGATTAGAAACATGGATCAAGCATCATCTTATACCATATACTTATCTTTGTGTAGCCAACACATTATACAACAGTATTTACGTGATATCACAAATTAATAATATTTATTTATTTTAATTTTTTTTACAATATTTTAAAAATAAAAAATAATTTTTAAAATAATTAAATTTTATTAATTTATAATATTATTTAATTATTATCACGTACCATACTCGTAAAGGACATTCTTATATAGCTGCTGCCGTTGTCTCCTATCATCGTCATTCCACCAGTAAAACTCCACCTCTGGCTTTGACCGAGGGACGTGATGACAGCTGAAAACAAGGAGAAAGTGTTATATGTAGTGCGGTATATTACGTGATAATATTTATATAGTATTATAAATTAATTAAATTGATTTATTTATAATATTATTTTTTTAATTTTATGATTTATTAAAAAAATTTTAAAAATAATTTAATATTATTTATTTATAATATTATATTAATATTATTACGTGATATATCTGTTAGGTAGGAGGGTCTCTAAGGCAACGCATTATTATATAATGGAAAATTAACAACGCGGCAAGATTTGGCAAACTCCCAGTGGACGGTCCAGCGTCATATTTGTTTAATGGCCCACAGATACAGCTTCCTGCTGTTCGTCAGCCAAGGCGACGTGCATTAGCAAATATTCGGTGAGAAATATATAATAAATCCATCATATAAAGTATAGTTAAATCTTAGCACCGCAAGGTTCACCCTAGAAAACCGTAAAAACTTTGTACGAGCTTATGTTATTTCCTATTTAAAAGTTTATGATATTATCGACTATTTTTCTTATTAATTTTCAATACGAGATTATACCTCTCATCGTGTACTTTCACGTGATAGCGTGTCTGACGCGTAGCATGTGTTTTTAAATACTCACTCTCAACAAATATCCATGATCTGACTTTTTTTCTTTCATTGGGTTCGCGAAGGGTCCGAGCTCACGGAGCAATTCGCTCTAATATCATGTTAAATTTCCGCTTAGAGAGTTCAAGTCCAACCCAATAAAATTTTAGTTAATACAAAGATTAGAGGAAGTTTCCACGGGTCACTCGCTTGACGGTTAAGCAACACAATCAAATGACTTGTAATTAACGATACAGATTAAAGAAAATAATCTAACGCCTCGTAATTATTTTTTCAGTCGTGAAACAGTTCAGGGACTGCACTGTACAATTTACGAAATTGTGACTCTAAAAGCAATTCACTCACACTTGTGACAAGAAGGTCCCCAAAAATAAATGTTGAGAAAACAAAGGAATACTGCAGGTTCCAGTAGATTTGCCTTTCTGATGGGCTTGCATAAAGCACCAATTTTTCAAAACCCACTGTAAATCTTCCTTTCAGGTGGCCATTTGCTCTGCTTCTCACCCACAATATATTCCCCCCCTTTCAATTCCAATGTTTCATCTTCCAAACTTCATCGTCTCCACCACCACCGCTCACCATGGAAATAGAGCAGCAGCATCCCATCCACAGAGAATCCCCCGCCCTGAGCTCTCTGAGCAGAACCAGCTCCGGCAATGGAAACACGGCTGCTGCAGGAGGACCCGGATCGTCTTTCGTGGCGCCCTTGACCGGGGCCCCGCCGACCACTGCTCCTGCCGACGAGAAGCTCGCTTGGATTCGGTCTCAGATCATCGGCGGCGATGCCACGTTCGTGTCCCCTTTTGGCAGGCGGCGGATCACTTATGCGGATCACACGGCCTCTGGGAAGTGCCTTCACTACATCGAGAACTTCATTGCCAGTAATGTTCTTCCTTTCTATGGTAAGTGAACCATTTGTTATTGTTAGGATTCTTCTTCCATCCGTATCCTAAGATAGATCGACTACGTGTCCGACCAACCCAGGATGAAGACGTCCGAACTGATGTGATGTAAGGGCCGTTTTTCAGCGGTTCAAGTTCGATCTTTTAATGCATCTGTCAAAAACATTCAGTAAAAGTTTGCTGTCCGACCTGAACTTGAAGGATACCGACTTTTTTTGAAGCGCGGTTCTTCCGCTACTGGTAACCTTCTTCCCTATGGTACAGGGAACACGCACACGAGCGACAGTTACGTGGGTCACGTGACAACGAGGATGGTCCGGGAAGCGACCGAGTACGTCAAGAGGTGCCTGGGAGGAGGCACCGAGAGTGCGCTCTTGTTCTGCGGATCGGGCTCGACCGGATCCATCAAGCGGCTCCAGGAGGTCATGGGAGTCGCAATTCCATCGATCTTGAGGGACAGGATCCTAAGTTGTCTTCCCAGCGAGGAGAGGTGGGTCGTCTTCGTCGGGCCTTTCGAGCATCACTCGAACCTCCTGTCGTGGAGGCAGAGCTTAGCAGAAGTGGTGGAGATCGGTCTAGACGGTGACGGGCTACTCGACATGGAAGGTCTGAAGCAGAAGCTCGAGTACTACAACGACAAGAACCGGCCACTTCTGGGCTCTTTCTCCGCTTGCAGTAACGTCACAGGGATCTACTCCGACACCAGAGCGATCGCCAGGCTCCTCCACGGCTATGGAGCGTTTGTGTGTTTCGATTTTGCAGCAAGGTGTGTTATAACTATTCCTTTGAAACTCCATCACTTTTCCTTATCGGCACCTGATAAATCCCTGGATAAAGAAGTTTGTATAGGTGGTAGTATCCAATTCATTCACCGTGGATGGGGCTTTTCTTCCGTCATTGGGCTTTATTTGAGTCACGATTCTCTTCCACACTTGATTAACTACGAGGAGCTGCACATTTTTCCTTCAATCTTGCACTTCCATGCCACAAGCTCCAGATTGAGTTCTTATGCATTTAAAAGTTTAAAATTAGAGGTTATGGTACCCAGTTTTTCTTGCATCTTCTGTACTGTTTTTTCGAACATATGGAAATGACTTGGTTTATCGTGCTCGCAGTGGGCCTTACGTCGAGATTGACATGAGACCCGGAGAGGCAGATGGATATGATGCGATATTCCTAAGCGGGCACAAGTTCTTGGGAGGGCCCGGGTCTCCAGGGATCCTGCTCATGAACAGGTCCCTATACATGCTCGGGCCCTCTCCCCCTTCGACTTGTGGTGGCGGGACTGTCGATTATGCCAACGGTCTCGGCGAGCAGGTAAACCTAAAGCCGTTAGACCCGAAAGCTGAACCTGTCTCAAACTGTCTAAGTGATGTCCTTTCTTGCAGTGCACCGTGTACACGAAAGACATCGAGGAGCGTGAGAATGCCGGGACTCCGGCAATCATCCAAATCGTGAGAGCATCGCTGGCATTCCAGCTGAAAGACTACGTGGGCTGCGAGTCGATCGGGAAACTGGAGCACGGCTATATTGCAGAGGCGCTCAGGAGGCTGGTTCCAAACCGGAACATAGAGATCCTTGGCAACAGAACAGCATCTCGACAAGCTGTAGTCTCCTTTCTGGTGTACTCGACGACCAGTGATCCAGACTTGGAGGGGCAGGACAGGAGTGGAGGAGAGCTTTATATGTGGGAAGAAGTCGGGAACAAGCGGGACAAGCCGCTTCATGGGCAGTTCGTGGCGACCCTGCTGAATGATCTGTTCGGGATCCAGTCGAGAGGCGGGTGCGCCTGTGCGGGGCCGTACGGTCATGCCCTGCTCGGCGTCACGGAGGCTCAATCATTTGCGCTTAAATTGGCCATTGAAAAGGTAAAATTCTTCGTGATCATTCAAATCTACGCCATGGTTCCGGAAACCGATACCATTGCTTGCTGCACTTTTGCTATCTCAGGGCTACATTGGACTGAAAACCGGATGGACGAGAGTAAGCTTCCCTTACTACATGTCCCGGGAGGACTTCGAGTTCATCCTCGACGCCATGGAATTCTTAGCCGATTACGGCCAGCGGTTCCTTCCTCTGTACCACTTCAACCCGAAAACCGGGGGCTGGACATTCAAGAAGAAGGCACTCGTCGAGCTCGTGGGGAAGGACAAGGACTGCAGTTTCAGGGCCGTAATGGAAACGGGAGAAGATCTTACCGACGGTTCCAATGGCAAGAATTCCGGAAACGGAGGTAGCATCGGTTTGTATTCATCATACTTGGAATGCGCTAAACATGTCGCCGGTCTCCTTCCCAAGTTCCCTGTGCCACGTCGGGTCAGTGAGGACATTGACCCAAACCTATTGACATTTCGGATCTAACCTTGGAATATTGTACACAGCCATCTACAAGGAAAGATGTGGGTGAGGATGCGTTACCATTACACAGCATCATTTGCTATAATTCTATCCCCTTGTTAACTAAAATCTGTTGCTTTCTGAGAAAAATTTCTGCAGATCCTCACTCAGCTAGCTTTGTATGACTGACTGCTCGTTGATAACGGTGATAATTCAATATCGGAAAGTACTTCACGAGATTAATCACTATGCGCAGATCATCCTGTCCGACAACTTCTGTTTTACATATTTCCCCAAATTGCCAATACCGTGCTCCGAAGGCTGCTGTCGGGAACAGGTGAAAATCTTGTTCGTGCAAAAACAAGAAACACGAAGTCGAGGGGAAAACGAACTGATTTGGTGTCGGACAGTTCTGTGCTTCGAGACAAGCGACTTCTGTCTTCGATTTTAGAAAAATGGTTCTCGTACGTCTTATCAGCTTGCAGCTGAAAACTTTTCATTTTCATGCTTTCAAATCGTGACTCAATCTGCCATTGCAGAGTGATCTGTTGAGAAACGTACCAAATTACCATTAGGAGGAAACAAAACTCTTAAAAGACTGTCCCGAGCAAAATATCTGTACCTATGCAGATTAGAATTTCAACGTCTCATCTCATATTTGTACTGATATTGTAAGTTGAAGATCTAATCTTACTTAGTTTTTTTCAAATAAGTATGCAAGTACTGGTAAATGTTGAACTTCATTTTCATTTAACTTTTATTGAACTGAAGTCGCATGTTCAACCTGCGATCTCAGTTTGATATCTACCAACGCTTCTATACTTGTTTGAAAAAACTAAATGAACTGAGATCGTATCTTAAGATCTCAATACAAGAATGAGATCGCAACATGTGATCTCTTGATGGTATAAATAGAAATACTTCGCTTGGAACAATCTTTTAAAATTTTGTTCTCTTATGTTCGGTAATTACAAGAATCAAATACACGATCTATTGTTTTTTAGGTTCAGGGTACTAAAATGGCACGAAATTTCCATTGTCACCTCTACCTCTTCTTGCCTTACTGATTTAAAAAGACTACTAATTGAAGTTCCAAACCTAATGCAGTTTTGCATTTCAACAGTATTTCTCTTTCTAATGGCACAATTTGTGATTGGAAATTGAACTGCTCCTCCATGTACTTTCATTTTTAGACATAAGAGGACATGGAGGAAAGGAAAGCACTGGCCTTGTGGGTGAAGGACTACGTGGGCTACCCAAGTGATCGAGAAACTCGATTGCGACTACAGATCAGAAGCGCCGAGAGGCTGCTACTGAATACAAACATCGAGATTCTCCGCAACAAAACTGCTGACTGACAAGCTACATTGCTATACAATCGTTCCCGATGTAGTACAAACTCGCCATCATCTCCAATGGTCAATACCAGAGATGTTCATGACATCAGTAAAGGTAGAGCTGGGGAGACTTTGCATTAACTTGAAGCTGAATGAGGGGAGTGCAAATTCTGTCCTGCAGAATATGACTCTACAAAAGAGAGACTTTGGATTCACTATGAACAGAATCTTGCAATTTTCAGGTCATGAAATGTAACAAAAACCAGCAGCGACCACGCTACACTGGCATACATGATTGTGAGGAAAATGGTGGTAAATAAAAACGATCCCGACAATCTACAGACCAATATGCAATTTATCGAACTTCAAAAATAGTCTCCCTGTGATGGTGATTGTTCTGTCATTCAGCACTTCTTTGGCTTGCCACCGGGGAGTCTTGTAAGCAATAGTTTACAAACAACAATCACGTCCACAGTTTCTCAGCAAAAGAGTCATGCAATCGGCTCAAGCACCCCACCAAGTGCTCACTGCCATGCTGGGCATCTCTTCGCCATAATATTTCCGATAGATACAAAATTCTGATGCCTGCATTTGTAATTCTTGAGAATCAGGCCATTGACATCAAAGTCGGGCAAGAAAAAGAAAGAAAGCTAGCAAAAATGGTGAAAATGGGGATAAAAGCACAGACTTGTTTAGATATGGAACATAAAGATGTTTTACCTACGACATAACGATGTTCTCATTAGAGGAAATGGCTGGCCATGAGCAGTTGTGGCACCTGCTTTTCTTCCTCGATCTCCCTTGTAGCATCATCTCTTATTTCCTGAATCCTCCTATCCCAAATGCCATCGATAAGCTTCCAAGTCTCATCACTGATACTCTGAGTCTGCAGATACAAAGCCAGGCACCATAGGCAGCATTATTTGGCATCTTTCAGAAAAGTTTTCAAACAGACAGCAACAATAATAAGATATGCTCGTACATCCATTGGTCGAGGAGCACCAAAGGTTGCAAACCCAACATTTCCCGGAGCAAATGTAGCCCTTCCAGGCAGTGTCACGCCATGGATTCCCCATCTTCCAGCATAAATCAGGGCTCCATATTCATCTATTGAAGCAACAGGAGGCTGAAGCAAGAGAACAATGGGAGTGAGTGAAAACACACTTGAGGATCAAATTAGTGAGCATATAATTGCACTCTTAGAAATCACTTCTAGGTATCACAGTCAGATAGTCTGGTAAATGTCCCAGCCATAAATTTATAGCTAAAGGCTTGATTGATGTGACATTCCAGCCATATATCACACCAAGGAAGTGTTTAACTATATTCGTGGAGCTGGTATTCAAGAACTACCTGTGGTATTCGAGGAGCAGAATTGTATACTTCCCAAATTTCCTCGGCTTCCATTTCTCCATTCTCAAGTAAAGTATCTGCATAAAGCATGAGAAACCACATTAGGGGGAGAAGTAAAGTATCTGCATAAAGCATGAGAAACCACATTTTTGTGGGGTTGGTGGAGAAAGAAAAGTCACGGCTTCCAGAATAGGCATCAACAGGAAATTCATGAAACAAAATATCTTGCTCAACCTACAAGTGATTGACAAACAATAAATACAAACTACGTCACTTCATCGATCAACATAAGATTCATAAAAGGAATAACTTGAAAATAAATGGAGAAAAGGAAAAAGAAGCAAGTCAACCACCAAAAGTAGTACCTGTCATGGTCTCCACAGCTGACTGATACTCTCTCAACACAGAAGCGCATTTTTCCACAGCAAACCGCATATATTCGTCTCTAAGAGCTTCAAGTTTTGGCGCAAGCTGTTGGAGGAAAACCAGAAATTCCACTTAATCACAACAAAACTTTCCTTGGATGATCAGAAAGTTACCAGTTGATTGCATTGATACTCGATCAGCATACATTTGGCACAAGATCACTGTGATTCCGATAGTATGCTTTCCCAAATGCAGTCATGCCTGTCTGGAGGATCAAAAACTCTGCTAGTCTTGAGGCCTCCAGTGTTGCCTTTGCAGATATCCAGCACATGTTGTTAACTCCAAACATTTCTTCCTCGATCACCCGAGCTGCAAAAAGCAATAATTTAGACACGTTATATCTTTGACCAAAGAGATTGTTACCAGATTCTGAGGAGTCAGTACGAATGAATTTATACCTAATTGCTCCATATATCCTTAGACCACATTTACTAAAAATTGATAAGAAAAAACAGATCTAATTGCAGAGCTAGCATAGGAAACATAAATGATATTTCTAATCAATCAGATTGAGAAAATATCTAAGACTTTAACTTACGAGCACAAGCTCTGATTACAGCATTCACATAATCAGATTTCCGAGCGTACACTCTGCCCGAGATTTCCTTATACTGCATGTTTGGCTGGCTGCGAATCGAATTTATATCTGTCTGCAGGACAAATAAAGGAAAGCAGATGAAGAAATGCCCAGAAGGAGAGAAGAATCTACAAATTCTCCATTCACCTTAGTGAAAGGACGATGGGGGTCGGGAAAGTAGCACGAAAGAACAGCAACGGCAGCCTCTCTATATGCCAATCTCAGCTTCAACTCCTCAGGAACTTCGGTACTATCTTCTTGTCCAGTCTCAAAGGTGCCTTTTTGCTGCAAAATAATGTCCAGAGGAAATCATTTACTCAAGGAAAAGAGGTACTAGTACTCATTGTAGTGATGAAAGAACAGCGCTGCCGCTTACCCTTTTCAAAGCCTCTAGAAGCTCATCCCGTCCAATGTAATCTAAATCCTTTCGGGCAGTCAAAATTCCTGCTTCATTCCTGTCACAAAGTATTTGAGATCACCAGGACTATTTTTACTCTAGAGCAGGGCCAGCAAAACCAAGAAATATTTACTCACAGTATATTTTGTAGCTCTGCCCCAGTGAAATCTTCTGCTAGTTCTGCAATTTCCTGCAATAGCACTTCCTTCTCCTGTTCTGAACGGAAAAATTTGTTCCTTGCATGCACCTGTAATGGACCAGAAAAATGTTTTAATATCCAGACAATATTTATAACAATCTAGAGCAGTACAAAATTTGGTCAAGAAATATACCTTTAATATCGCCAACCGACCATCTTTAGATGGTAAGCCTACTCTTATAATCTTGTCAAAGCGACCTTTCCTCAATAAAGCGGGGTCGAGAATGTCCAATCTATTAGTAGCACCAATTACTAATACCTGACAAGAAGCAGGCGCTAGCCATCAGCACAGAATATCTCAATCTTTTGACTTCTGATTGATCCAGATGCCAATATGCACACCTGTGATGTAGAAACTTTAAAGCCATCCATTTCAGTTAGTATCTGAAGCAGTCCTTGCTCCCTTTCTGCACCTCCCTATCCAAAGCAATGGAATACTTATCAGACAATGCATATAATAGGTGATATGAAAAGAATTAAGATGGGGCAATTTGCACAACGTGGAAGAACCAATTTATGTAAAGATAAAGAGAGTTTTTTAAAAAATAATTTACATATTATATGCTTTATTACCCCGCCGATGTCAGGTCCACCACGCTTGCTGCCAATAGCATCTATCTCGTCAATGAAAATAATAGAAGGTGCAAATGATCTGGCACTGCCAAAAAGGTCCTTGACACGAGATGCTGCCACACCAACAAACATCTGCAAAGTTTAAATCACCTATTAAACACTTTATAATGTATACAACTGCCTAATTTGCTGAAGGACAATTTCTATCCTGAAGACTAAGATAACCATGGATTTGCAAGTTTGCCAGAAGCCATAAACTGAGGAATATTAGAAAAAAGAGGGAATATACTGAGAATTATTATTAATATCCATGAAAAGGATCTGAAGAGCATATTAAGGACAGGTATACACCAAACACAATTGCGAGCACACTAGTAAAGATGGATCAATAATAATCGAAGAGTTCTGCAATTTGGTATCATTTCCAAGATCAAATTCCTAGAATGGAAACTATGTCGAATTTTGTATCCTAAGAAGGAAACTTATCCTCAAAATTCCAAAGCTTGACACAATGTAGTCCCAAAAAAAAAAGGCACTAAATTTTTTAATCTCAATTCTTGCCTACAAAGGAACTGCACAGCAAGATCTAAAACTTTTTTTATGTAGTTCCAAAACAAATTGCATTAAACTTTTTAATCTCAAATCATGCCCAGAAAGGAACTTCAGAGCAATTACTAGAAAGGAACTTCGGAGCAATTACTAGAAAGGAACTTTTGACCATTAAACACGAAGTGGGTAGAATATCCAGTTGCATCGCGTCTCAAGATAATACATTACAAATGTATGTCTTACCTCTACAAAGTCAGTGCCGTTTGCAGCAAAGAAAGGAAGGCCTGCTTCACCAGCAATAGCTTTAGCCAATAGTGTCTTGCCAGTTCCAGGAGGCCCATGAAGAAGCACACCTTTCGGACAATAGATGCCTTTATTCTGGAACTCTTCCTCATTCTTTAGTATCCTAACAATCTCTTGTAGTTCCCGCTTTATATATTCCTGACCAGCAAAATCATCAAAAGTGACTCCAGTTTTCTCTTCTGCTGATATGAACTTTGCCCTGCATAGAAAGGGCAAGAATAAGATCCACAGGCATGATACAGTATCATGACCAATCATTCAGCAAACCTATCCAAGTAACTTTTCTTTCCTGGCTGCCCCATAATCAGCAGTCACGCTTTCCATCGTAACTCCTTAATAACCCAAAATGCAAGAACAAGGTAGGCTCGGTTCAATTAAGATAGAGCAATCAAACAATATGTGACGATAACTTGGACGTTTTATAACCTGTCTTTATTAGTAAATTACCCGTAGGATCTCAGGAATGGTCTATAACTTCAACACGATCTAGGACAAACCCCAGCAATACTTGAAATTTCCAAACACCATGAAACCCAACAATAGCTTGGTTCTCCCACATTCTCTAGATAACATGAGGCACATCAAATTCAACACTCATGGGTTCCTTTGAATAATATAGCCTGGAAACCACCCCAATACATCAAAACCATGGGAACTAAGAAACCCCAACAACAGAGACTGCTAAAATGGCAAGGGACTTCTAGATTCCCCTAATTCTCTTCCCTCTATGGTCTCAACTCTGCTGGCAAAAGCCATTACCACATTCATCACTTAACCAGGAATTCTTGTACCATGGCAATGCTCAATCTCAATCTATTGCTCAGTCATCAAGTTCCCTCTTAAAGTTGAAAGAAGCTGAAGAAGGTCATATGGACAAAAGTTGACCAAAAGATGCAACGGAAGTAAAACAGCCAATAGCACTGCAATACCTATAGTTTTAACCCAAGATGCCCTGAACACCTTGCATCTATGAATGGACCAACTCTGACACAATAAGCAGCATGAAAGTACTGGCCTATGCCAAGCATGTGAAACTTAAAACAGAATGTCGGATGGATAGTTCAAAATTCAATTCAATGCGAAGGAAAATTACCAGCAAGGAAAGCAATCCAGTAACAGGGAATAGAGTTTACTACAAATATTATCTGCCTGTTCAGGAAGTTAACTGTCACTCACCGGCTCTTGCCCAACGATCCTAGGGCTCTACGCTTAAGTGGCCGCGGTATCTTCTTACTAGGAACCCCCAGATCACATGGTATCAACTTTGCATATATAGGTCTCATCACACTATCAATCCATAAATACAGACCAACAGACAAGGAAAGCCGCATGGACCATATAACTGCAGTTGCTATGGTAGAGTAAACCTCAGCCGGGACTGTGTCCACATTGATAACATCAACATTCACCACCTGTTGATGCAACTTCTTCCAAACTTCATTCCAACAGTCAATTGGCATCCGGTCAATCACATGCCGCCGAAAAATTACTTCTTTCTGGGAATCTGGCCCTGTGCTTCCTTTCTTTTCATCTTTGTAATATGGTAAGATGACTGCAAAATGGTATTTTTTTTTTTCAGTTGGAGAGTTGGAGTACAGATTCAGAGAGATGGATTTGCTAAAATTCAACAGCCATCAAGACCAAGTACCAAGTAATATGGTATAAATGGAGTAAGGAAAATATTTTTGAGCATCTAAACCATGGACAGGCGATTTCATCACCACAATTTACCTCCATCCCTAATTTCGCAAATGTTGAAGCAGCTCAGTCTTTTACCAGTTGGCTCCTGCAACGGTGAGCCATAGACATTTTCGGTCCTAAGGACATGCTAATGCAGGCTTGAATACTGTTAAAAATTAATGATTCAATCCTCCTCAACTGCAGCCTTGGTTAATTAGCGAAAGCAAATGAGTTAAAACCCCCCTCATTTTTTTTTCCTAATGAATAAAACAATAAGAAACAGTCATTACTTCATTAGTGAATGATAGAATTAAGTTAAAAGGGTGAAGTTTGTGATTCATAGTACTCGACATCCACAAGCAGAGTAGTACAACATTTAAGAAAAGAGTATCAGCAACATAATTACTAGCGCACCTGATACTGTCTGGCCATAGTTCGAGTACTCCATAAACTGAACATTGTTCGAGTTAAGAAGGCTCAGGAAATCGCTGAAGTCAATCTTGTGTGAATTTTCGGGATCCCACTCTGTCCCTTTCAACTTCCCGCGCATAGATAACAAGATCCGACTCCATTCCGAGGCCATAACCAGCTGTCTTTCTAGCTGGGTATTTGCCTTTCTTTCGAGTTCTTCCAGCTTATTAATCCGCTCTCTCTCAGCATCCTTCAATTTCTGAAATGTTTAAAAATTAAAGAATCAGAAATTAACAATGGAAAGTAATTAACTTTCATAACCCAAAGCCTCAAAGTCGGGGATGGATTTAGGGGGGCACGGGGTCGATCGTCCCTGATACTATGCATATTTCACTTGATTTTATCCTTTTTTTTTTATTGAACTGTAATATTTTGCTCCCTGAACTCGTTATGTTAGTGTTTTGTAGAGTTTCACTCTTCCTAAACTCGTTATGTTAGTGCCTTATAAGTTTCACCCCTGAAATAAGTTTCTGGGTCCATCACCGCTCAAAGTAGTCTCTCTTCAGTCTTCGCCCCTGATCAGAGTCAATACTAGAAACACTTCAAAGCATGCAAATTGCATCTCCATACATCATACAAAGCTTCTTCTAAATAATGGGCACGAGCTGTATCTGATTTAAACATATGTTAGAAAAAGAAACGTTAGAAACCTCGAATAGCTGGGTCGACTCAGGGTCTTCCCCGGGAACTGATTCCACCAGGACCGCATTGGAGCCCGCACTTCCGTTGGATGCACAACAGACACCGATGTAGGGTCTCCTCTGTCCCGGGAAGACCAGGTTTCGACCACTTATCAGCCGCAAATTGGATTTTGGAAGGCGGTGACAGAGACGAGACGGCGACGAAGTCGACGGAAGACGGAACTGAGATGGAGAGACTTTAGACAGGTTTAAGGGCCTCTGAATTAGGGGGCAATTAAGGGGCTTTAGGGCGTGCGGATTCATCCTCTTACTACACAGACCACCATGAAAGGAGGCTCCTCCGCCTCCTGGGATGACAATCCGCTGCCGGGGGAGCTTCGGGAGGCTTATCCGCCGGCATCTTCTTTCTGGGTTTTAGCCTTTCAGGGGATAACGACAACGACGACGTTTCATCATGGACTAATTAAGTGATTTTATTTTTTTTTTGGCTGAAGTAAGTAATTTTATCTCGATTACTTTACGTTTTGTTTGAATTGAAGGATTCCGAGGGATTCAGAGGGGAGGGAATCTGAGGAATAATATAATTCTTATTTGAGTAAATTATTATGAGAAATTTGGAGGAATTTAGAAGGATGTAAATCCCTCCAAATCTCACTTTTTTTAATTCATTTGATTTGGAAGAATTTGAGGATAATAAATTTTTAAATAAAAATACACATTGAAACTTCTTAAAAAATTCTGGACACTCTATAATTCCCATTGTATAATTACACAATTATACTCATCTCCTCTTTACTCGATCATCACCAAACTATGACTACAACACGCTTCCCTTTGTTCGACAACTACTAGCTCACAACCACCGAGCCTCCCAAGACTATTGTAAAACCACAATTTTGTTTGAATTTAAAGATTATCATGAAATTAATGTACCTATCTTACGTCTTTCTCCCTGTTCGATTGGTCTTCCAAATTTAATGGTAAAATAGTCAAATTATGTTTTTTTATTCTTCTAAATCTCTCATCTAAATTCAATGTAGATCGACCTACCAGTCGAGATAGGGCCCTGCGTGTTCAATGTCACTTTCCAAATCTTGGACATTCCCAATGCCTTCAGTATGTTACTAGGGCGACCATGGATACATGCTGCTGGTGCTGTACCTTCAAGCCTTCATCAAAAGGTCAAATTCATTGTGGACAACAAACTCATTACCATCCATGGTGAAGATGACTATTCCATCTACAAGGAAACAACAGTACCATAGTATATAAACGAGTGATTTAGAGGAATAAATTATTCATTCAAATCTCTTTCCCTCCGCTCCAAATCCCTCCCTTCTTTAATCCCATTGTAAAGAGATTATTTTTTAAAATAATATTTTTATTTAAAACATAGTTGAAATTTTAAAAAAATTCAAAAAGCAGGGCAACGGTCAGACTTTACTGATAGTTACCGGTTTCATCAATCTGAAATAGAATTTTCTTCGGATCTTGTCAGAACTTAAGCTAGAGAAGTATCGGGCTCAAATTACGAGTCTTGGAACTCACGCAAGCCCAAAAAAACTCGAGTTTTTGAGTAATATACTCCTCTTTTTCAAAACAATTCTCGCACAATTCTTTCCAAAAACATTTCTCATTCTAATCTTCTAGCGCTGGTGTGACAGAAAATACTGTCGTGGAAAGAAGGGCTGACTTGGCAAGATTGTCATTTAATTATTTACATATTTTTCAAACGTGTCTTTAAAGAAATTTTTAAATGATTATATCTCATCACGTGTCATAAAAAATTAATTAAAATATAACAAACAAGTAAATTATTATTAATCACTCGAGTAATTGTCATAATTTAACTGATCAAAGCAATTTATCCAATACTTCCTCATTGTGTCATTGTGATGTAAGACCGTCTAAGATTTTCCGTGTCTTCAACTCATTTATATGTATTCAATTATAAATCTATACAACTATATTAATCATATTATATTTCACTTCATTCCTTATTATATATCAACCAAGTCCTATTCGGTAACTTTCATAATTTTAATTTGTATAATAGAGAATATATTGGTCGGATTTCCGTAAATTCAATTTAAATTTTAAGATTTGAAAATTTTTTAATTTTAAGTCGATAATATCCTACTTGAAGGAAACAATACGGAAAGAAATCCAATTCCGATTCCTAATTACATTAAACAAAATCTGAATCTAAACAACACGGACATCCTCGTCGGTATTTTTTTTTAATTCACAAAATATGGGTCGTCTAATATACGCTTATCCTTTTCACTTAATTTATAATAAGGTGCATAAACCTCACCAAAGTCTCTCATCGGTCTCTGTCCTCCCTCTGCTCTGCATCAACGTTGTCCACTACAGTAATTCCATCTCCTGTCGCCGGAGAGCCGCGCTCTCCCGCAGCGCTTCAGTTCGTACCTTCTTGCCGGAAGTTCCAAAACTGTCGAGCCTCTGAAGCAAAGTGAGTTCCGTTTTTTGTTGTCTTGTCTAGAAAAAGCCTTATATCTAACGAAATTACCACACCAACCAATAAAATCAAATGATTTTTAAATTTTTTTAATAAAATTAAGTCATTTAAGCCATATTTTTACGCAAATACTGTCATATAGTAACACCATTGTACATAAGACTCGAGCCTTCTATCTAAGTTTCTTTTCTTTCTTTCCCATCTCTTCTACTTCCTACGGATCCGGCTTTTCGTTCGTGTCTGAGGTGATTTTATGGATAGGAATAACAGAGGACATGGTCTGATATCTCATGGATTCTCAGCAATTTGATCGGCGCTCGGAGAAGATTGAGATTTTAGAACGTGGCATAGATAATGACCTAACCATATTACACCCGTAACCTCGAATTTTACTTGACACTTGGGGGCCATTGTCAATGTAAAATGCTTTGATTAAAATAGAACCAACAACAAAACTGAACATTTGATTACAATGTTCCGTGACAGAGTCAGAGGCTCATAAAAGGCCCACACCACTCTCGCGGCTGAGATCGGCAGTGGTTCCGCTGGCCACCATCAACCTCAATCAGCAGAGACAGTTGCCTAGCCATTTAGGATTAAGGATGCTCAGAAAAATAAGAAAATAAGAAATTGAATCAAACTGTCAAATCGAATTGAATCGAAATGAATACAAAAAATGATTAGACCATGCGAAATAGTTCTCTAGTGGTGTGATTTTTCTGTCGAAAAGATGTTGGATATGATTGGTCTGATTAATCCAACCAAACTGACTTTCGAATTGATAACTAATAAAACTATTAAATAAAAAATATAAATATTTTTTTATCTATAATTCACAATTTATGAATTTTTAATGGTTCAGTTCGATTAATTTCAAAACATAACCGAACCAATCAATCTCAGTGGAACGCCTCATAATTCCCTGACGTGTGTAAAGTATCCTTCCGAACCTATAAGAAACTGAATATGTTTTTTCTACACGAAAGTTCAAATCATTAGGTAGTGAAACGTAATTATCTTTTAAAAAAACTAACGGGCCAATCCCTTTCTAAAATTAATTGGTCATAGAGTAAATATTCACCGTGTAATATAAAATAAATTCGTTGTATAAATTACTATTTAAATTTTAACACGTATAAAATTAATCTTAAAAGTGGTTGAATATTTACACGTATCAAGATAAGAGACGTAACGAACTCCAGGGACTGAATATTATTATTTACTATTGGCCCATTGGGCCGTGCACGCGGCGGGAGAGAAACTTCAATACAATTACCCCTTTCAGCAATTTCCACATCCTCCTTCCGCCGGCTACTCACCGATAGCTTCCCATAGAAGGAACCTCTCTGGCTTAAGTTCCTAGTCCGTCCTGATCGGGAGCTCCCTCCAGCCCAGCTCAACCTCTCACCGAACTGTCCCAGCTGCGTAAGGTTTCCCTCTTCTCCAGTCCGACCGGAATCGGTCTCAACCCGTAGCTTACTGCTCAGTCCTCCACAGGCCCCGAGAGTTATCATCTCGGTATCATATTGGATTTCTAGCATTTTAATAGGCACTGATGAGCGATCTAGTTAGTGTTCATTTCATCGGATGGTTCAGTTCAGCTAGTGTTCGCCGGCGGTTCATCTCATGACCTGAAAATCTGTCTGAATACTCGTTCTTTCGCATGTGCATTGACTTTGTGTTGGTTCTCGTTTTTTGTTTTCTTTGGAAGGTTTAGAGTATTCTTGGACGATTATTTGAAAATGATGACTGTGAGAGGTCCTTTTGCCGAGAAATCCTGCTTTAAGTCTGACAGAAGTCAACGTGCTCGATGAAATCTAAGAGGGTTTTGGAGTCCTTGCCATGGGATTAAAGCTTGTGTGCCACCTCTGTATTTTTAATATTGTGAAACATCTTTCTTGTTGAATTCGATGGATCACATGTTTGTTGATAGTTCGTTCATCAATCTAGAGCCTTTCTCATGCCCATGCATTCAATCTTCATGGTAGAGTGAGATGCATCATCTCATTCACTATCATTTCATAGTGATATTCTAGTATTTGCTTCATTATCCCCATCTTCATTGAGGTAGTTTTTAGATCGGACACTTATCACATGCTGGGAATTCACCTATTCATCCATAAATTTAATGTCATCTTGCTAGTCTCTTTATGGTACTGGGATCACATAGTAGCGCAGGGTCCTTGTAGATCATATCATTTGCTAGTCTTCACTTTATAGATTAGTAGGCTGTCATCATCTTATGGATTTTCCATTAATTATCCTGGACTTGGTTCATCCTTTACTGTCGTAAAATTAGTTTAACGTTTTTTTCTCATTACTATGGGTGTATGCACCTGCCTGTAGACTAGGGTTCATAACTGAGTCTGAGATATCATTGGGAAAACTTTTACCTGTTAAACGATGGCTAGATTTAGGCCAGAACTTGATTGTGTGTGTTGCTTTAATCTTGATTCTTGGCATATCCGCAGAAGATGTTTGCAGTTAACTAGGTAATAAGAACGGAAACCTATGTGGTTGATAGCAATTATTTGTTTGGCTGCATTAATTGTGGTCTTTTGATGATTGCATATCCATCTTTAACTTCATAAACATGTATGTGATTATCAGATTTTGCCTCCATATGAGCTTTCAATGCTACCTCTGAGTAAACGACTGTTGCTAATGCAGCTCTTTCTTCATCAAATGTCTTTGAGCTCCAACAAGAGTAATGGCACACCAATTCTTTGTTGGACTTTCCTTTTGATGATCCGCTGTGGGCAGTGGTGTAGTTGGAAGACATTCCGGCACTGGACTTGACGAAGATCGCAATTTCATTTGTTAATTCCTTACCTTCCTACTGATTTAACTGAATTGCTATTTCTGGAGAGTTGGTTCAACGCTAGACACTTATCTTTTCTTAACCTTACAATGGCAACAAAAATTCCCCCGGGCTTCCGTTTTCATCCTACTGATGTTGAGTTGCTGAAGTACTACTTGAAGAGGAAAATCTTAGACCGCCCAGTCTTTGAGGCAATCCAGGAAGTCAGTATATATGACTTCGATCCTTGGGAGCTTCCTAGTAAATGAATCCCACTCCCTGACTCGTTCTTTCTTTCACTTGTGCTTGATTGCAAATGTTGCTAAGCCTCTGTTTTCTTCTCCCATATTCAGCTCTATCTTGCTTAAAGACGGATGACCAGAAATGGTATTTCTTCTGTTCAAGGGAGAGAAGGTATACTCATGGAGACCGAGCAAGGCGTTCGACCCGAGGGGGTTTCTGGAAGACTACAGGTAGAGACCGGCGAGTTATGTGTAATGATGAATGTGTTGGAATGATTAAGACCCTAATTTTCCACGAGGGCCGAGCGCCGCGCGGGATTCGGACCGATTGGGTGATGCATGAATATCGGTTGGAGGATCCTGATTTATCTGCAAGAGGGATCGCGCAGGTACTAATCACTTTCTCTGAGTTAGAAATCATTTTGATCTTTGATGTCATGTTCTTGATCTTTTGTACAAGTCTCTATCTACAGGAGTTTTTGCACCGACTTGGTGTAGCATAATGAAAGTATTAACTTATCTTTAAAAAAAAAAAGAAATAATTTTACTCTTATATTGTCTGGACACTAACTGAAGATTGACTGATTTGTATAGGATACTTATGTGCTTTGTGCCATCTTCAAGAAGAAAGGTCTTGGGCCGAGGAATGGTGCCCAGTATGGTGCTCTATTCAGGGAAGAAGATTGGCAAGACGACGAGATTAGTGTAGCACTACCTTCGGATCTGCTTGCCGCTGCAAGTGGATCAATCCAAGCTCCTCTGCCCCCTCAAGAGGAACAACAAAACTGCCATGCAGGGGATCAGGATGAGGCCAATAATGGTTTGCCCGAGAGTATTGTCATGGTGGGGTCGCCGCCTCCTGTGTTTGTGGCATCTGAGGCTGCGGTACCCGAAATGGATGAGGCTGTGCTTCCCGAAATGGATGTGCCAGTACTTCCCACTCCTACTGCTATGATTAGTCCTGACAATGAAGCTGGAGTGGAGGGTGCTGTTAACGATCCTGATGCTGATGTACTGGACATTGATGAACTCCTGGCGATGATGGATACTCCTCCAGCAAACCATAATATTCAGGTCAGCAAACTTAGATGGAAAGAAATCCTTATTACTATATAGTTAGATGGGACCTTTCCACTTTTTCAGTTAATATTGCTTCAGGAAACTCAGACTGCTGTAGCTGGCCCGGAAGCTGCTGCTACAGTTGTTGCTGCAGCTGCAGAGGGGAATGGTATCTTCGATGACCTGCCTGACCTGGGTGTGAAACTGGATGGAAACTGGGGCTCTGGAAACAGTTTTGCTTTCAATCGCTATGACTGCTTTCAGGAAAAGGGGTTTATGGAGCTTCAAGACTTGGAACCGCCTTTCGCAGGAGGAGTCCGCACTTCCCCAGGGAACATGCAGGTGAGATCTCAATCTTAGTTCTGATCCGCAAATGTCGTAAAAAGATGCATTGTACTAAACACTGCCTGTAAATGTCTCAGGGAGCTGAAGTCAACATGGGAAGTGTTGGAAATCGATACCCTGATAAATGGGGCGCGTTGGATTGATTCTTGTGGGGTGCTGAGTCAAAGGTGATTCTTCAGCCGCTGTTGCATCTTATAGAAGGAAGTAGTTCAGTGAGCCTGCAGAGGTCGTCTATGTATTTGGTGTTTTAGCCTGTCTGTTTGGAGCTTTCGATAATCTTGATTTAGTTCAAGAAGGTCCAGATTTTCATTCAGATGGTATTTAAGAACTATTGTTGTGATTGTTAACAATTGTGATTTGGGTGGTAGTCATTCAACCAGACTTCGCGGTTGATCTTGACGACAGTATGGATGGATTTTCGCAGTATCTTATCAGGATTCTCCTGTTGAAGACGAGACTACTGAGTGAACCCAGTAGCTCTTGTTCAACTCTCCTTGGCACTGTAAAAGATGCTTGAAATGCTAAGAATATGTACACCCAAACACATGCACACATCTGACAGCGGATATCAATTTAATCATTGTTTTTTTGATTATGAATGAGGCCCGTGTGCCTAGAACTTGAGAAAAGATGGGAAGCGGTGGAATTGGATTTTGATTATAAATTAGATAACAGGCATTTCCAAGCAACTTTCTTACAACGGAAAGGTATAGTTTACTGCTGATGAAAATTTAATTCTGGCATTAGGTTGAGATGGTAGGATTGCATTAAACTCTAAACTCTAGTTTCTCATCTGCTCCTGGCGAAGATTTATGCAAATCTGAAATAATTTTAAAAAAAAATTAAAATAAAATAAAATTATATCTATCCCCTGTCTATCCCATCTCCCTCTTGAATTAGTAATACTCGTTCAGTATTTAATGCAAACCGGGGCATTTCGTTAGTTAGTCGGAGAGGAGCATAATCCGATGACGAGTCTCAGCAACCTCGTCCCCACATCGTCGCTTCGTCTCTCTCCTCTTCGCTCCAATCCCCTCTCCAGGTTTCCTTCGACCCACTCTCTGACGGGCAATTCTTCAGAGATTTCGCGGTTCTTTTCTCTAGTTCATTTTTTCCTGGTAGTATCAGCAGTCACGCGATAGGGCCTCTTACGAGTCAGCTCATTCGTGTACTTGAAGGGTCAATGGGCGTGAGAGCAGCGCCGCCGTTGAAGCGCGGAACGTCAATTTCTCAGTATCGACGAGGCAGGGGATCACTCTACCGATTCTCAAGGACTGTTCCCTCGTCATCCCTTCCGGGCAGCTGTGGATGCTTCTTGGGCCAAACGGTTGTGGAAAGTCCACCCTTTTGAAGGTGTCTCGACCTCCCCCCCCCCTTCCCTTGACAGTCGGTCAATTGTAGAACCATGAACTATCAGAAAGTAGAAAAGAATGATTTTTTAATTTCTCCACTTTCCAGCAGTCGACTGTCATGTAAATTTATCAATTGTTGACTAAATTTCTTAGTTTTAAGCGATGGATACACAGTGTGTTGTCTGACTGCGAAAAGTAGGGTATTTGGCAAGTTTTGACGAAGCGATGGATCATAATTTCAAGATTTTACCCCTTTCGAGCCTCATGATTCTTTCTGGGCTCGTTTACTTTGCAGCATTGGTATATTTCAGCTCTGAATTTTGGGTCCTCTTATTGATCTTCTAGGAAATGTAAACTTGTTAACTTTGTTATGAACTTTCACGCTGATCTTCCTTCGTTGAGCTGTTCAGATTCTTGCAGGTCTTTTGACTCCTACGAGTGGGAAGGTTCATGTCAAGCGGCCCAAGAACTATGTTTTCCAAAATCCTGATCATCAGGTCAGTTTTAATATTCATATATAAATATATATCTTTCATTTATCTGTTGAACCTTGGAAATGGAGCTGCTCCGCGCATTTTGTATAAAGGGTTCTATAGCATATCCAGTTTATGAGAATTGGGATTATGGGAGTCCTCTTTAATATTGTTTTGGCACTGTATCTCTACTTGTGCATATTGCGTGTTGAAGCATCAAAGTTAGGATTATAGAATTTCCAATGAATATATTAGTGGTTGCTTCACTGACTTAATTTAAATGGCCATGGGCTCTACCAGAGAGTTGGATTGCATATGAAGAAAGGAGGTAGCCGTAGTAGTAGAATGAAATTGCATGATTCTGCTTTCCTTTATAGAATTGCTACTGTGATGCATCTATTTGAAGTCTCAAATTGTGATGTAAGGATAAGAAAATTCCATGCCCTTCAACTTGTTTTCTAACCTTAAAAGGGTTTTCACGAATGAATTCATTTCAAAGAGTTCGGTAGATAAACCTTGAGACCAGAACCTTCCGATATTTCAGGTAGTAATGCCTACTGTAGAAGCTGATGTTGCATTTGGCCTCGGAAAAACAGGCTTCACCTCCACGGAAGTCAGATCCAAGGTGCTGAAAGCTTTAGAAGCTGTGGGAATGTCCGATTACATGCAAGTAGGTTATAACTTCTGTGACTCTAAATTCTCATAGATCGGAAAATTTTCTTTGAAGAATCACGTTTTTCACGATTTGGACTAAATACTTTTATTTTGCTTCTCGACTGGAGATGGAAATCCTTTCCAAGATTAATTCATTGCTTTTTCTTCTGGTTTGGCAGAGGCCAATTCAAACTCTAAGTGGTGGTCAGAAACAAAAAGTAGCTATTGCTGGCGCTTTAGCTGAAGCATGTAAAGTGCTGCTATTGGACGAGCTCACGACTTTCTTGGATGAAAGTGACCAGGTACTCTAAACATGCGTACGACTTTATCTACTGCATATGCCTGACATAGATCTTAATATGCATTGGGGGATAAAGAGCAGACTTTGCTCGTCGTAGATTGGTGTGATCAAAGCAGTCAAGAATTGTCTGGAGAAATCCGAGGAAGTTACGGCTCTGTGGGTAACCCATCGTTTGGAGGAACTCGAGTATGCAGATGGAGCTATCTACATGGAAGATGGGAGGGTCATGAGGCATGGTGACCCAATCAGGATAATGAATTTCATCCGAGCTAAGCAATCCTCTTATACCAACCGCATAAATTCGTCATGAGTCGTGTACCTAATTCAATTCAAATATTGTTGGAAGCACCAGTTTGCACATTGCATCATTGTGCCTTTTATGGCATGTAGAATCTAACCAGGAGTAGGAAAGCTGAGGAAAGGAGGATTATCCCATTTCCGAGTTCGTTCAGCTCCTCCACAACTGCAGGAAACCCGTGGAGATGCTGCTTATGGCCGATCGGGTTTTTAAATTCTTTACTCAAATCTTTTCATAAAATTTCAAACATCTGCTCATCTCAACTGTATCCCCGCAACCCCACAGCTCCTCTGCAATTGAATTGCTGCAGTGGGTCCATAGACCCTTTACATTTTCCTCGTTTATGTTTTTTTAGTCATGTGCAGGTTTGTGCATTTCTTCTCATACAAAATTATGTTTTCTTTTTTCCATTTTCCCCATTCGTCCTATTTCACATTCCACTTTAGAACAGAATGTGAGTTTCCGTCATCATCTCGGCGACCTGAGAGCTTTGCCCCAACAGGTCGGTGATCAATAGTCAGTCGAACAACTTAAAGATATGACGTATAGTCTGTCAAACAACTTGAAGATGTGATGTATAGTCGGTTGAACTAGTTAAAGATGAGTTCTAGTTCAGTAGAGACCTTGAACTTTGGCGAAGGATCAATGTACAGTTCAGCTGAAAATAGGAAACTGGCACGGTTGGAACACTGTCCTAACAAGCACATCCCTCTCGTTTCAGGCAAGATTGTGAACTTCTCGTAGTTGTAGATCAATGAGGCAGTAACGGAAAAGGAAATACCCATCACAATGAGAAGGCAGCCCATGCTGTCAGTGGGGGATTACATTCTTTTCTGCTTCCATAGCCTCGTTCCAGGCTCGACTTCCATGTTAGAATATCCGAAAGCTTAGAAATCTCGAGTAAAGAGGCCGGGACCCCTATGACTCCGTATACACACGAGACAGAATCTAACTTTCAAGATGCTATCTAAAAAGTTGATCTGATGAGACCAATCCCTATTCTCTTCAAGGGAGAATAAGATTTTCAATATACTCATTTTGAAATCTTTTGTACAGTTAAAATACTTCCTTTGTTGATAGCTTATTTTCAGGGTCATGAGACTAGACTGCCTTCAATAAAAGATCCATTTCAAATAACTCGATGACCGATCACCAAGCTTCGGGGAATACTGTATGACGTAGAGGCAATTACAAGAAAACCACCTTCATCGGCAAAAAAAGTGCAGCTCGTATTTGAGCAATGTGATGTTCTGCTTTATTTTTTCCATGAACCATGAGGAGCCATCCCAACAGCAAGACCACACAACGCCCCAGTGATCAGATACAAGGGCATCCACACCAGCTCACTTGACGTATAAGCCTGAACATGAAGTTACAGGCCTGTTTCTACAGCTTTGAAGCAGCATCCCTGTCCAAGAACCAAGTCAATTCTCCTTCCGGTGAGACCATCTGAACTGGCAACTTCTCAGAGCTCTGGCTATCCCCCAGTGCCGTCTGCACCACAGGGGCTTTACCAGCGCCTGCAACCACAAGCGCTATGTAGGCAGATGAGTTGATTACCGGGAGAGTGAAAGTGATCCGCTCAGGTGGAGGTTTAGGGGAGTTCTTGATGAAAGTGACCCACTTCTCCCTCTCATTCACAAGGGGATGACCCGGGAACAAGGAGGCAACGTGCCCATCAGGGCCCATACCGAGAAGCATGAGGTCAAATTTTGGGAACCCAGTTTTCTCTGATGTTTTTAGAACCTCACCCTTGACCAAGTGCTTTAGGCAGGTCTCATAATCATCAGCTGCTCCCTCTGCTGACAAGGCATCATTGATGGAGTGGACATTCCCTGGGAGTATTGGAACCTATAATAAAGGAAATTTATCACCAAGATTCTAATGAAACTTTGAGCACGTGCAACAGGAAGAAATCACGTCGATACTTCAATTTCATCTATCTAACCTAAATGTCTAAGCTTGAGAAAGCATGGTCTCCAAATTTGTATTGCTAATCATGGCTGCATTTCAGAAACCAGAGTTTCACGATTCCTAGTTCATCAGAATAAGTTCCTTTATAGGCAGCTACTTGCAATTGGTATAGCTAGTGAGCGCACCGACAGCTCGGTGAAGTAAAAGTTCTCGACATAGATATACCTTAGAGAGAAATCGGTCATAAGCAAGCTTATAGTTGCTATCATCGTGGTCCTTAGGCACAACCCTCTCATCCACCCAGAAAACATGCCATTTCGACCAATTGATTGAATCAACATAAGGTGGCTCGACGAGCTTCCTGAAAATTGAAAGACGTGTCTCAATTAAGATGGAGTTACAGCATCGAACGGTTCATTCCATAAAAATGCAGACAGATGAACCACTTTACACAGTTTCACATGAAATAAGGCCAAATGAAGTTTCAAAATGACCTGATTCCTCCGTTAGAGAGATCAGATTCTCCACTAGATATCCATAAGAACCGGCCATTTCAAGATTTACTACTAACTATCATCGAAATCATCCCAGCAAAACCTGGCATGCTGATTAGCTACAAGCAGAGCTCAATTAAGCTATGTATCTTTATCTCTTCCATCCTTGAATACTATCAGTCCCCACGGAGGAACCGAATTGAAGCTCCATGCTGATAACCACATGCGGAATTTCAAATGAAAGATTCAAAATCAGGCTTCTGATTAAAATATACCTAAATCAAGAAACCCAACAACAATGTAAAATTTTCTGGTTGATCAACTGAAGAGTGAACTACCCTTTTCAGCCAAATTGCCAGCAATCCAATGAAAATAAAAGGTCAATTTTCCACGGGGGGTATGGCAAGGCACCTGAGGGACTTGATCAAGGAGCCGCCGGAGACGACAACAGTGAAGGCACCCCTCTCGCCGACGAACTTACTTGACAGATCGGCAGTGTACTTGGCGAGCGACACCGCGAGCTCCTCCTCGGAATTGAAGACCTCCACCTTGCTCTTAGAACTCTCCGCTATCCCAGCCATTGAAGATATCGCCCTGTAACCGAATCTCCTGGAACCACCGGCGCGGATGGGAGAGATCACTCTGATCCCGGCGGAGTAAAAGAGCCGAGCCGGAGCTGCGGGGAGCGACAATCTAGGGGAGCGGAGGGGTTGTACGGAGGGGAGGGAGCGGACAGAGGAGGAGACAGCGGCCATGCCAGGTGGAGGAAGAGACGAGATTTATTGGAAGAGTGGCTGCTGCTGTGGTGGTTGGGTGAGTGGGCGATTGAAAAGCTTGACTTTGACATTCCGGTCGCACGGTCGACGAGGATGTCCAGGTCAGCACTACACGTGGAATAAACAAACTGGAATTCATCTTTTAAAATTTTTTTAAATTCTAAAGATAAAAAAATGATTTCAAATTTAATCTTATTAATTAATAATATTATATAAGAACTATAATATAATATAATTGTTACATACAAGACTTTCTCATATATTATAAATACTTTGTCAATAATATTTGACAGTTTTACAAATTAATAGAAATTGGTTGCATAAGAAAATCTATAAGAGATAATACAAACAATAAAATATAAATTCAAATAATTCTAAAAAACTCTAAGAACTTAAATAAAATTCTAAAAAATATAAGAAGCTCTAGAACCAGTATTCTATAACACGGACGTTCTCTTCCCTTTTTCTCAATTGATATTAGGATTGTGATAGCTTTTATATATATATATATATAGGATTTTATTAAAGTATTTATGTATTTTTAAAAATTTTAAATTTTCATTTTACTATTTAAATTCTATCACATACGTGACTAAAATTTATTGGTTTGTACTTTGCAATATAATAAAACTAGACAAAAGTCACGTGTTACATGCTGCATGGATTATATAAAAAAAATACAAATTTATATATAAATGAAGAGAATAAATAAATATAATTAATACATATAAAAAATAAGTGGAGTTTATAGGAAAGAAAAAGATTAAGCGGAGAGAAGAAAAGAAAGGTGAGGAGAGAACAGAGGAGAGAAGAGAAAAAAAAAAGGTGAGCCAGTGTTTATACGTATTAGATTTATTATCTTATCATCTTTGATTCTAAATATATAAATTATTAAAGATTTAATTGTCATATATAAAAGATAAATATGAAAAATTAAAAGTGATACTAAAAAAATAAATATTTATTTAAAGTAATAATAAATAGATAATACTGAATGGTATTTTCGTGATGTATATATACATCCGGAATGAGTATCGGAACGGTTACCAAGGAGGGTTGGGCCGAGTGGTAAGCAGCTCGGTGCCGCTTAAGGAGGTCTCGAGTTCGAGACCTCACGTACGCAGACACCCCCCTTGGGAGCCTCACCCGCCATTGCCAGGCGTGCGACCCGGGGCGACCAACGGATTAGTCAAGTATGGTTGGCTGAAAGATGCCATCTCACCGCTGGTGGGGCCTGCTTGGATACCGTGGCTGGCGACCAAAAAGAGTATCGGAACGGTTATATCATAAGCTAGCCTAAATAAATGATTTCAATTGTTTATAATTTTACCGTGTAAAGGAATAATGCCAATTAAAATTTTCTTAAAAAATCAAATAAAAGGAAGATATCAGGGAGACCAGAAGTCCGAATTTGGCCACGAGAACCATAACCATGGGTACATGCACGGCGTCCATTTCCCATCTCCGTCTTCTCCTTCCCGCCCCGTCTTCCCCGCACCCCGGCAAGCCCCAGTCCACAAACCCTAACAAAACCCTGATCCCCAGTCCGTCACCGATCAGCAGGCGCCTCTTCCTCTTCTCTCTCCCGATCCCCACTCTCCTCCTATCCACGGCGGATGGCGAATCGACCGGGACGTCCTCTTGTCTCGCCGCGGAGGGCTTCGACCCTGTAAGCTCCGCGGAGAGGGATGCCAGTGCCTTAATATCTCGAAGGATAGTGGAGGCGGTGGAGTTGTTGGATAAAGGGAGAGAATTGCAGGCTCAAGGTGACTTCGCCCGCGCTCTCCTCTACTTCAGTAAGGTCCATTTTCGTCCTTCCCTGTCCTATCACTTCATTCCTTTGCAATTGAAGTCTTCCTGTGCGTTCAACCCGAGCTTTTCTTCTTCTTCAAAATTGAATTCATTCGATCTCATTTGGTGAATTTCGAACTTAGTTGGGAGTAATTTGGCTTTGTTGGTTCAGCCCTTGATGTCATATTCTTCAGACTATGAATTTACTGATTGGGAAAGGTAATCCGGTGTGGGCACTTACAAAAATCCGATCTTTTTTTTTTTCAATTCTTCTTCAATTGTTGTTGATGTCATGGGTTGTTGAGACATATCACCATGTTGGGAAATTAAGAAAATCTTGAGACTCATGTCAATTATCCTCGCTGTTTGAGCACTGCTGAAGAAAATGCCCTCGTCTGGCCAATTATGGAGGGCGGAGCGTGTTAATTAGTTAACTTGATATTACATCATTCATCCCCTGTTCATGGGCTTTAGTTTTAATGTGAAGTTGGAGGCGATGTAACATTTGTGATTATCTCTAGAGATATTCAAGCGTCTGTTACCTGATTTCATCTTTTCAGGTGACTGAGAATTACAAAGACTTTGCATTCTCGGAGTATGCGAGAGTGGGCAGGGCATTGGCCCTGTACGAAGTCGGGGACAGGGAAGAGGCGATCGCGGAAATGGAGGATGTTTCCATTTCTTTGAAGGGATACCCTGGTAAAGAAGAGAACATTTGGATATGTAAAGGAGAACATATATATTGTGCACGATTAATTGATCTCTCATCCAAGCTCGTGTTTTCCAATCCATCGACAGAGATCCATGCAGCTCTCGCAGCCGCCCTCTACGTGGACAAGCACGCCCCTCTCCTTGCCGAGAACCAGTTCACGATTGCGACTCTGCTCGATCCCCACTACACGGATATCTCCTACGTGAAGGAGACGAAGCATTGGCCTCCGAGTTTGGTCAGTTCGTTGAAGCAATTCATCACGCTCAGCTAGGTAACCGTATCATTTCCCGTAAATCTCTTGAGTTTTCCTTCTGTATCATGATCCTATATACACAATTGATCGGTTGGAGAGAACATGTAAATCTACTTAGTCCAATGAGCACTTGTAGTGTTTCAGTGACTTGTATACAATGAAAGAAGACATCACTTTACAAGTTTACACCGACTTGCTTATCAAGATTCCATGCTCCATTTCTATTGGTTATGTGGTAGGTATCCTTCTTATCCTGGGAATGCTGCGTACGCATTTGATATGTGTACCAAATGCCATATATGTAAACTGAAAATATGCAGGAATTTTGACCTTCTGAATCTGACCCACCCTGCACTGTCTGATTAGGAGGACAACGATTAGACTACACGTGATCTGTGGTGAGACTCAATGAAATCTGATGCTGCTAAGTGCCAAGATCCAACACCAAAGTATACACTTAAAAATCCCTCATTTGGGTGGCGATTCCATCCGTGAAATGAAACACTGCTCACTCTCTGAGAGTTATTTTCGTAATGTCGGGTCAAGATAAAACTAGAAGAGACTTGTGTTCTTTTCCCATGACACCAACCATCTTCGACTATAGGTTTCATTTACATACGATCATTTTTCTTGGCAAGTCATGCTGAAAAAACATGTTTTCCTATTTGATAATGCTCTCGATTTGCCAATGATTGAAAAGGGTCGTCACAACAGTGAGACTTCTGAATAAGTAGAAGTGAAAAAAGCACGAGGATTAGATGACAGGAAGTCGAAAGAAATTGTGTTCTTAGCATCAGAACCTACACAACATACCCACCTACCTGCAATGCAAAGGGTAACCATATCGTTGTTTCATTTTCAGATTCTCCAGCGGCTCACTCATTCGTCAAGGCTATGGATAACGTCCGGTATCTCTTTCTCGTATTCGTTTTTCAAGCTTCATTTCAGATCAGTTTCCTAAGCAATTTCGATTTTCCGATGTGCAAATCTGCAATCTCCTTTGAAGTTATGGGTTAAATGTTCGCCCGTGCTGCTGTGGCAGCCGAATGTTGTGCTCCATGTTGCTGAACTGACCGTTGGAGTGGCTCGGGCTATCGGGCATTCCGATTGCATCATTCTGTGAGCCGTGCTCTACATACTGCTGGACCACCAGTACTGATACCGTGGCTGCAAAGTCCGACGAGGCCAGCAAGTCGCCGATCGCTCCAAGCTCGGGGCACTCGCTCCAGTCCGTGAGCCCGGCAGTGAGTGGTGAGATCACCCCCTGCCCCCTTCCTACGATGAAGAGATCATGCCCGCTGTCGATCGATCTGATCGCTGCGACCGTTTCCTCCCCGTTGTTCACGACCTTCTCGATGTACGTGACAGACTCTTCACTCGCATTCCTCATCCTGAACTCGTTTATGTACTCCTCGTCAAGATGCCTCTCCTTCTCGCTGTCAACCGCAATGGACAACTCGCTTGGGTCCCCCGGCTCGAGCATCATGGACCCTCTGACCGAGGCTGTGTCCACAGCGTCATCCCCCGGGATGAGCCTCATCACCGTGAGGTTGATCCCAGGGTGCTCCGACATCCTCCAAGCGTAGGCCAGTGCCTCCCGATCGTCAGGCCCACCGAAGAAGAGCACTGCCACTTGGTGGGACACCTGATTGGCCGATACTCGGGTGGACCCATTGAGCCCCCGGTCGACCAGGATCCCGACAGAACAAGGTGCATTCCTCAGGACGTTCATGTTCACTGTCCGAAAGGCCGGGTTGGTTGCCTCCATCCCTCCATCGACCGTCTGCTGCTTGTGGAAAGGGATGATTATGAAGGCCGTACGCTTGTCCTCGGCCAGGTTGCAGATATCCTCGTGCATCGTTGAGTAGGGGGAGATTGCGGTGAGGGGCTGGACTGTGACGCTCGAGGCGTGGTGCTCATAGTTCTCAAAGGCATTGATGATGTGGTCCGACTGGGCCTGGGTTCGGTTCAGTGCTGGCCTGCCTGACTTCCGGCTGTTGTGGACGATGAGCATCGCCGAGGCCCTGCCAGTCAGCTCGACCAGGTGGAGCACGTAGATGCACATCGGGGACTTCTTGGTTGGGTTCGAGGCATCGAGGAGGTTGATGATGGTAGGGACATTCCGGGGCGTGTGGATGCACGCTATGATACGGAGCTCTCCCTCGTGCTTCGATCTCTGTATGGTTCGCTTCTTGTATGGTAGGAACCTCCTGGTCGGCCGGTAGATAGCCGTCACGACCGGCGTGATTACCCCAGTGATGATCACGGCGACGACCACCATGGTTGCAAAAGTGGAGTCATCCAGCACCTGCAAGTAACCATGTGTATGTCATATGTACTGATCCGATGTTTCCTGAAAGCCATTTTTTCTTATGTTACCTTCTGGTCCTTTCCCACATTGAGAATGATCATTTCCACGAGGCCCTTGGTGTTCATAAGCAGCCCGAGTGTTATGCCTTCGCGGACCGGCATCTGATTGATCACCGTCACGATGAGGGTTCCGATGACCTTCCCAGCTGCAGCGAGGAATATCACGAAGATCAGCATGCCCCAGTTGTGGAGCCTGATGATCTCTCCAACGTTGGTTCGGAGTCCACTGATGGCGAAGTAGAGAGGCAGGAGAAGCCCGGAGACGAAGTCCTCGAGCTTCTCGATGAGGGTGACCCCTAGCGGACCATTAGGGATGATGAGCCCGAACACGAATGCCCCAAACACGGAGTGAGTCCCGATCGCATCGGTCACGAACCCGGCAATCATGACGCCGGTGAGAATGAGGCAGATATAGAAGTCGCTAAAGGTTTCCCCTTCCGGGGTCCGCCGGATCATCCATGAGATTGCTGGTCGGACCACGAAGACGCAGACCAGGATGAAGGCGACCGAGGAGAGGACTACCCAGAGGGATGCTAGAGAAGCGGTTTTGCCGTCGACCAGGGCTATGGCTATGGCTAGCAGGATCCAAGCGCACACATCACTGATCAGGGCCGAGGACATGGCTATCCTCCCGAGCTCAGTGTTGATGAGCTTGAGTTCAGCAAGGATCCGGGCGAGGACCGGGAACGCCGTCACCGAGAGCGCGACTCCGAGGAACAGGATGTAGGTCCCCTGCGGCGACTGGCCTTCGTGGCCCTTGCTGAGGAGGAACGAGAAGCTGATCCCAATTATGAAGGGGATGATCATACCGGCGAGGGCGATTGCCAGGGCTTTCTTCCCGGTCCGTCGAATCACGCTCATGTCCATCCCGACTCCGACGAGGAAGAGGAAGTAAAGCAGCCCCACGTTCGCCATCGTCTCAAGGACCATGACGCTCCGCAACGGGAAGATGGAGTTTGCGAATCTCTTGCTCTGGCCGAGCACTGACGGACCCAGTACGATCCCTCCCTGAGGCAAACAGACAGACAACTCGGGACATAAACTCGATAAATCACAACAATGCTCTATGATCACGATCGTAGTCAGGAACAGAAAAACTCGGAAAAATCTCATCATCTGTCTTTAGGGCTGGTTACCAAGATCTCCGAGATGACCCGTGGCTGCTTCAGTGGCTTGAGGATGTAGAACATTGCCCGGGTCATGGTCACCACGAGCGTCAACTGAAGGATGAAGAGAGGAAGCGAGTAATCGAGCGGGTTATCCCCCTGCCATATGCCGTTGGTCGTGATCATGGTGGGGGCGTAGCACACCACCGAATTGTTCAACGCACTCCCATCCATCTCTTACACTCAGCTCTATACGTATCCACTCTTTCTAGCCTTATGATCCCTCCCTCTTGTGTGTTTCCAAAACCCGAACTCGAGCGGCTCCAGGAACGCGATGCTAATTCCTCCCCGGTCTCTGCACGGGACTGGTTTTGAAACCGGACGGACTGGCAATGCGATTGTCTGACAGCTGCCACCTGGGACGCTATCTGTCTTTTGAGTGTTTTGTCGAATCTGCTGCTTCCTGTTCCAATTTAAGAATCTGCAGAGGAAGCAGATGACCTAGCTTCTGTTTTTCTCAGTTTTTTCCGTTTGTTGGTCTTCTTTGGAGATAGGGAAGAGCAGAGAAATACAGGGAAGGAAGTGGACCAAGTGGTTAAGATTTGATGGCTGCCAACCCTAGTGGTTGTTATTGCATGCGTGTTCCCTACACATATATCTTTCTATTTTAAGGTTATTCACCCCAAGAACATACAGGGAACTTTTCGTCATGCATCACCATCCGGGTTCGAGCAGAGGGGCTGCTCTGTAAAGGTCTCCCGACAACTTTTCGTCTCCACCCGCAAGACTCGAATATAAAACTTATTTGAAAGAAAGGGATGTCGAGCCATCCCAGCCGAGCAGCGTCGGTCAAAAAACATATCCATTCTGTTATGGCATGGACAGACAAGCGCAGGTTTCCAGGTTGCCGTTACCATCGGATAACGGCTGCCATCTCAAAGTTTTCAGGAACAGTTGGTCGAGCTGGGCTTAGACTTGGGTAGTAATGGGTTTGGACCAGTGGGAAACCTACGGATTACTCGTTGGTCTTACCGGTTTTTACTTCTGTCCACGTCATCAGAACAGAACATGATTTCATAACCTTCTAGTTACTTGTGGAGAACAAGCTATTTTCTTGGACGCTGTCTCATGCGCACCCGGATTCCGTACTCAGATAACACGGAAACATTGATCGGAGCGATGCGGATATAGCTCGAGGAAACTAGACTGTCGACGTGAACGAGAGAATTTGAAGTAATCTCGATGTTGAAACTTTGTGACATGGAAAATAGAAAGTCATTACCGTCGTCTTTTACGGATGGTCCCAAGTAAAACAGTCTCAAATTTTTCGATATTTGTCCATTAACTTCTCCTCTTCGGAAGCAACCACAAATATTAATCCTGTAGGCAAGTGGAGGGTTTTACCAACATTCAACAGTATCTTTTGACCTACAGTAGTTCAAAACTTTATTTAAAGGCAAAAAAAAATGAATTATTTTAATTAATATTTAATTATAAAAGCTTAAATTTATATGCTGTTATATTTAATTTTTTTATATTTTAAAATTTATTTTATTATCTTTCCAACATAGTCCTGTTTCTTGACACATTACTAATTCCTCCGGTGTAGATCTGCTTGTTTTTAATAGATCGCTAGGCAACGTGTCGAATGGCCGAGAGCGGACCTTTTTGGATATATAATCTATTAGGGTGTCTCAGCTGCATACATCACCGCACTTCCTTGCCGGGTCATCATCAGAGGTCTCACGTGCTTTAGTTCTTTTCTGAAAAGGAAAGCCGACATGCGAGAGACCAATGAAAAGTTTCTTCGTACTCAGAATTATTTAGCTGCAGAAAATTATTCTTTCAGTTTACTCAATATTTGCAAATAAATTTTCGCTACTCTCAAGAGCCAACTTTACATGTATGTCTAAAAATCTGAATAGTAATTTACACAATGGACACGTTGCGTATTGCACGTTGAATATTTACACCTGACAAATCCACATTATTATGATCTCATTTTGACTAGTAGATAGCCCGGTTCGAACCCGTTTTCAAAGTGCTAGGATACCATCGATTAGTCCCTTCTAGTGAGCGATACAATTCACATTCTGAAGCTCTCAAACAAGGGACGGACCCTTAAAATTCAGAGAAATTGTAAAATATTTCATAAATTAAATTTTACTGTGCCTATATACCGCATTTTTTTTAGTTTAAACTATATTATTTTGGTCCCATTAAATTGATTCTTTCACTCTCGTTTCTAAATTAATCACTACTTATTTTATTAAATATAAGATCTTAATATTCAAACGTGGTGATTTTGTAAATATTGAATCTTTTCTTAAAGGGAAAATAAAGCATAGATACGTGATTCATCGTCAGCTCGTGGCCGGAACCGCGATGTGCGCACACGAATTATTTAGCCTGATCGATCTTGTAATTCAATGCCGATAACGTCTGATTACGACAGTTAGATCTGATTAAGATCCCAAATCTTAGAGAATTTAATATTGAAGTTGCCGTGAATCATATAAACTCAACATGACATGTCGTATGAATGGATTTGATATATATTCAACAAGGATGCCGATATAAAAATTGTTCCCCCTTTTTTTTAAAAATAATTTTCTTGGTAAGAAAATGACATAAGGGAACAGGAAGTCTTCTCAGCTTCTTTGCCCTCAATGGAGTCGAATGGCTTAATCGACCGTGCCGGGCCCCCGAAAAAAAAGGGGTTTTGCCAAACTGGTTGCCAAATCATTATACCCATGATGTTTTTGAACAGTTTATTAACGGGCAAAAATCCTTATCGTTGTGAAATGTATTTTATTAAGGTATTCAAATTTTAGATATCATTTAAGGGGAAAGTATATTGAATCAACTCATCCCGGACACTTGTGCTCGTAAGAGGTAGGTACTGGATTCAATTCTAGGAGTAAATAACTGACTGACTGGATAGTCCTATAATATGTCACAAACATATATGCATATATATATATGCTTAATTATATTACAAACATAAATTGATACATCGATACGTATCGCCCCGTACTATTATAGATTCATTCATGCGGCTGAAAATTCAAAGGGTTAATCGAAATTACGCGCAGCACAACCGGAGAGCTTCTGGGCGAGCGCCTTGGTCACGTGTAGCAGAGTCAAGAGGATTCGGCGCTTGATCTGCCCACGAGCCGGAGGCTGCAGCCGGTGACGGGGTCGACCGTGCCCTCGCCCTTGTGAATCCTTGCCTGCTCCAATCCGATGCGGCTGGAAGCAGCGGTGGAAGTCGGCATTCTCAACCCTAGACGCCATATATAGCTAAGCTGCTCAGTCTCTCTATCTCTCTGTCTGTATCATTGTTCGTGATTTTGGTTCGAGAGAAGAGGGGATGGAAAGAATATACAGGCGGAGGGACACGTGTCTAGAGGAATAGATCATAATATTTTATCTTGGAAAGTGTTGCAGCCTTCAGGGACAGCACTGTCGGATGTCATCTCATGCACGGCGGCAAACGCCCACCGCTGAAAAATCAATAAAAATTAAAATATTCAACTTCCCCTTTCTCTTCTTAAAAATCCAATTCCAATTACATTAAATATTATAATTTTTAATAACTTTTTCATAAATTCAAAATATTTACTAAACACAATAATTCTATTTTACAACATACTTTTATTTAAAATAAAAATTTTCTATATAATCCAACTTAAGCATGTAATCTAACAATATTTTAACCAAATGTTCCATTAACAAATAATTAAATTATTGATATTGTAAATTCAAAAACTCTCTTGACTAGTTTCCTAATAACCCCTAAAATCTTTTAAATTCATCTGTAAATTTTATTGATTTTATCTTTTTTAATTAAATGATCAAATTTCGTCCCTTTAAAGTATGTGAAAGTCTCCACTACAGCAGCTATACTAATGTTAATGTGGTTTATTCGTCTAAATAGGATTCACAATTTATATATTGTTCAATCAGAATTTTCTCATCCATTAATATTTTTATATTTCTTTAGAATTTTTTAAAAATTTAATCATTAAACCAGACTTTCTCCTTACACGCACGCGCGCGCATCCAGTAAGAAATCAGCTTTGTGCGCTGTCCGGACGAGGGGATGGGGACGTGAAAAGAGACGGTTTATTTATTTATTTATTTATTTTTATTGTTTCTCTCTGCACATTCTCACTCACGGGTGATTACTGGCCTTTGATTGGCCAGGAGGTTGCATTGCAGGCAGATTCCTTCCGGTTTCCTCATCGACTCCGTGGAGCGGAAGAAAGGATTTTATGCGAAGGTCTCACAGAGTGATGACATTTATCACTATTAAACTTAATTAGAAGTTACTTTTTTCGTTTTATGATTTTAGGAAGAAAATTTTTAAATTAAGTGAATTTGATCGATCGGTGTCACCAAGTAATAACTGTTATACGGTAACACCGCTATACAGAAGACTTGCTCCATTTCCGGATGCATTTGAGATGGGTAGCGCGTAAAGAAAAAAAAAATCAAAAAAGCGAAAACTTGAAAAAAAAACCAATATGAAATAATCGGATTTTAGGGACCCTACATAAAATTTGGGTTGTCATTGAGATCATGAAAAACCGACCCAAGAAAGTCGGGGCTTGACCTGAAAAGTAAAATATCATAACAAAAAAATTCATCTTATTATTAAATTTTAATCATAAAAATAATAATTTAATATTTTAGACTTATTTATACTATTTAACTTACCTTATGCACCAAATATTTACAATTAGTAGTTTTTTACTTATTAAAATGAATTTTATCTTAGAATTTTTGCATTTAATTTATTATTTTATTGAAATTCAAGCCCAAAAAATAATCCAAAATAATCGGATCCGATAATGGTTGGTTTTTCAATTGATAGATGGTTCTCGGTACGATTGACTTGAAAAAATCGATCCAAAAAAATTTGGACACTACCATTAGTGAAAAAAGACTGCCGACCCGACCACTTTCACCCTAGAAATGCGTACATGCTTACCAAACTCCCATATAGCTGCGCTATCAGGGTATCTGCAGTCTTAATAATTTGTTTAGAAACGAATAAGAATGAATGATGAAACCAAATCTCAAGTGAAACAAAGATTCAGTCGGAGATAGAAGATGCCTTTAATTAACTGTCCATCCGACCCTACTCGGTCTTCACGAAACTTTTACAATATGGGATAACTTCTCCGTCCGAATAAATAAAAACCGTGCACAATCAATTAACATGAGCCAACGAGCAGGATGACTAATGTCAGTTCATTTGATGAAATGATGAGACTCCAGGCTAGGCAGCTCGCGGAGCGAGTCGGGTGTGAAGAGACCCGATCAGCTATTCTTAGCAAAAGAAGATGCATGATGTGGTCCTGGACGTAGGACGCCGCTGGGGTCTTCGGGGTCCGACTTGGTCTCCCGGTGAAGAGATGATGCGCAAGGCGTCCTGCTTGAGGAGCATCACCGGCAGGCGCTGGAGAAAGAACCTGTAAGGAAGAATGTAGAGGAAACAAGGTTCGGATGGCATACCTGATTCGGTGGTGGTTGCTGGCAGTTTATGTAGGCTAGCTCTTTGGCAGTACTAAGGGATTTCATAGTACCCACTTGCCGTGTGGATAGTAGATTAATTTGTTCCAAGGTATATCCAATGTCGGGCGACTTCAGCAGCTTTGGCTTGACATGTGACGTGGTGTGTGTCCGGAATTGATACGACCTTAGCTAATCTTCGAAAACTAGCTCTATTTTCTCTATTAATACTTATTCATACTTACATGAGGTATGCATTCTAAGACTTAAACACATCTCTATGCTCTCATCTTAGATTGAAAATTGACTTGAGCGTCGGAGGGTCAAATCAGACTGCCGCCTTTGATTTGACTTCTTTTCATATTTTTAGGCTAGGTCTATGGTATGTCTATTGAAAGGCACTCAAGCTAATGTGCCAAGGCCGGGAATTAGAACCAAGGCCACTTCATCAAAACAAAATTACATGACTTCGTAACTTTCTAGTTACTTTTCGAGAATAAGCTATTTTCTTGGACGCCATCTCATTCGCAACCTGGATTCTATAATCGGATAACATGAAAACATCGATCAGAGCTATACGGATATAGCTCGAGCAAACTAGACTGTCGACGTGAACGAGAGAATTTGAAGTAATCTCGATGTTGAAATTTTGTGACATGGAAAATAGAAAGTCATTGCCGTCTTCTTTTATGGATGGTCCCAAGTAAAACAGTCTCAATTTTTTTCGACATTTGTCCATTCACTACTACTCTTCGGAAGCAACCACGAATATGAATTATAGAATTATCCCAAAAAAACCACTAGTATTAATCCTGTAGGGAAGTGGAGGGTTTTGCCAGCGTTCAACAGTATCTTTTGAACTTTTTTTTTTAATTTAATTTTACAGTGTTCGATATTTATAAATTTAATAAATCTTAATTAATCTTCTTAATCAGTAAACCCTAAGTAATCTTTATTTAGATAGGATCGACCCAGTAATTTAAAACTTTATTTAAGGGTAAAAAAAATCTAATCACTTCAGTTAATTCGTGATATGCCCTTAAACTTTTGGCCAAGATAATTACAAGGTATCCCTTCCTGCTTTACCGAATTTGTGTTCCAATCAAATCTCTAAACCTAACTATCTTCGTCTTTTTTTTTTTTAAAAATTATTATTATGAAGCTAAATGAAGATGGCCCATGGATAGTCCAATGAAAAATTCCTACGTGAGCTGAGCTCGTAGATTACACAGTGAATGTAGTCAATAAATGTTCGATACATAAGCAAACATTTTTTTATTATGATTAAAAAATAAATATAAAGATGTAGGGCCGGCGTGCCTGGGCCAAGGTTTATTGGGCCAATACAGCTTATATGGCCGTGCTTGGCCCAACACGAAATATTATAGGGCTGGGCTGGGCTATGCAGTTGAGAGCTGGGCCGGCCCATTAGCCCATTTAAAGTAAAGGATGTTCTCCTAAACTAAACCTTACCATTCCATTCTATTTCCGTCACTTAATCAATACAGCGGGCAACCCCTTCTCTTCGTTTGTTAGTTTCTTACTCAGCACTCATCAATGCTTTCTCGAAGACTCGAAGTTGATTTTTCGCTTCTCCTCTCTCGATCTCAGCTTCGTTCCTGAGGTAAGGCTCTACATTATCCCTCAATATCTCTTGATTTTTCCATTCGGGAATTATTATGTTTCGTTTCTGTAGTTAAAACTCGAAACCATCATCATACCCGAATTCCTCCCTTGCTAGATTGGCTCTCGAACAAAGCGATATAATGAACTATTATTACTGAGGAAGGAAGTTCAAGACTACGGCAAACAACACAACATATCCTAGTTCCGTGATTCTGCACCTTAGATCAGAACACTGAGGAAGAAAGTTCAAGACTGCGACAAACACAATTTATACTAGTTCCATGATTCTGCACTTCAGAATCAATAAAAATATGGTCTAAAAAAAAGGAGGAAGAAAAAGGGTTGTTAGGCTTAGGCATCGTTAATTCAGCTGAGAGAGGCGAGTTAGGCATGGTTAATTCATCAATCGTTTTTAATCCACGATTGATTTTAAATTAATTATAGTAATTCATAATAATAATTTATATATTTTAATCATACCTATTTGTATGCAGATGGCAAGAAAGGCAAGTGTGGATATTGATATGTCTGATGATGATGACTTTTCGAATGATATTGAAGAAGATATGGATGGAGCTGAACGAGATGATTTCTTGATGACAAATAATGAAATTTGCCATTTTGATTGTCATTCGTTGCTCTCTTTTTAATAGAATGAGATGTTAGATATGGATTCTTCTGTTGAGAGATAGTCTGTGGTGTGGCTGTGGGTCTTCTTTGGGTCATCAGCTCTCTTTGTTTATTTTCCATTTTAAGAATATCTTTTTCTATTGTTCTTTTGCAGAATGTGCGTATTTTTATTGGGCCGAGCTGCCCAACCGGGTAAGCTTAATGGGTTGGGCCTGCCCGGCACGAATTGCCAGCCCTATAAGGATGATATGACTGTTAATGACGGCGTATCAAATATTCATCGGAGAAATTCACAGATAATATAGCGAGCTGAACTCGTGTAAACATCTCACATCGTGCAACAGATGACAAGACTGGGATAGAATGTCCAGATTAGACGGATTCCAAGGAAGTCCAATCATGTGGGCGATTGGAGTCAGCTTTATGTCCTTATGATTGACCTTTTCATCCTCCCGAGTCTTTTGTTCAGCCCGTTGGATGATGGTGCCGCCAGATCAACAGCTCAAGCATGCATCGCTGATGCGTTGTACTGATTTAATTTGATGGAATGAAATGATTTTCTCGGCCCCCCAAAAAAGAAAGATTAATCGGCAGTCGACGTACCGACGTACCATTCGAATCGTAGAATCTCTCACATGATTAGGTAATTTCTTATATTTTTCTTTATTCTACTCTCTATTAGATGATAATAGACAGCATGCACGACAAATTTTATTGAACATATAATTCAGATTTCTATTTTTCACACTCACTGAAAATTTCTAATACGATAAGAATATTTCCAACGAGTATGTAATATAATATATTTAGAAATATAATGAATTATAGTTCATTCAGGTTCGAATCAGGTTGATACACTAAATAGTAATATTCTCTCAATCATGAATTTCATATACTGATAAAACTTTAGCTCAAGACCTTAATAAAATAAAGAGATGTCAAACTAGCTGAATTAATTATAAGTAGTAGCCATTAATATCATAAGAATATTTGGATGAGCTCTCTCTCTCTCTGTAGGTTAGACTTCCTTTATTTTTTTTCAATTTTTTCAGTGTGAGCCATTCGTATCCAGAAGCTCAACAGATTCTGATTAATTCAGTTCGAGTCAGGAGCGCCCACTAAAAGGTAAAACTTTCTCGAAATGAATTCTCTCCATTCACAAGATAGGATTCCTTTATTTTTAACTGTTCAATTAAGTATTTTCCAATTTTAATATGTATGATATTTTGAATTTGTTTTACCATCACTTGTAGGAGAGATTTAATTCTCAACATTCATCCTTGCATGATAAGATGTTTACACTTAACACATACTCTGAATATCTGCTCTCAACAACCATTTAGACTCGAACATATGGCTTCCTGATCTTTCATCTTTAGGCTACAAACTCTGTATGAGTTAGGTTTTCTCTTCCGTACTCAATTTACTGACCATAAGCCTGCCATTCGAGCCTGTCATTCGCGCTAACAGGGTGTGAACCCACATAGAAAATTTTCATTTAGTCTACCAATTATGAATGGGTACACACGGATATTCATATAAAAATTTAAACTTATATGTGATCGTATCCAATGTTTTTTATATTTCAAAATCTATTTTATTATCTTTCCACATAATCCTTTACATTCCAGGAGAGCCTCGCCGGGACATCATCAATTTCGCAGAGGTCCATACGCTTTAGCTCTTGTCTCGAAGGAAAGATTACATGCGAGAGATCGATGTAAGGTATCGTCGTACTCGAATTCTTTAGCCCGAAGCCAACTGCTCTTCGGTTTACTCAATGTTTGGAAACAAATTTTTGCTCCTATCAAGAGTCAACTTTACATGTACGTCTAAATATTTGAATAATGATTTACGCAACGAACTCGTTATGTATTGTACATTGAATATTCACACCACAATTCGACGTCATTAAGGTCAACCCATAGGTTGGCCGGTTGAACCCATTTTCAGAGTGCTAGGATACCATCGATCAGTACCTCCTGGTGTACGATGCGAATTACCTTCTGAAGCTCCCAAATAAGAAATGTACCCATAAAATTCGGAGAAATTATAAATATTACATAAATTAAATTTCAGGGTACCTATATACCCGTTTTTTAAAGTTTAAATTGTATTATTTTGGTCCCATTAAATTGATTCTTTTACTCTTTGCTCTAAATAATTGCCACTTATTTTATTAATTATAAGACCTTAATCTTCAAATGTAGTGATAATTTCCTAAAAACTGAATCTTTTCTCTGAGGTAAAATAAAGCAGAGATATGTGATCACCAGAGGTCGTGGCCGGAATTGCGATGTGTGCACAAGAATTATTTACCTGATCGATCGTGTAATTCGGTGCCAATAATTTATATCAAATCCTTTGATGCGACACGTCTATGGAAGTTGCCGTGAATCATATAAACTCACCATAAACGTGTCGTATCAAAGGATTTGATATAAATACAGATCTATCTTACATAAATAAGAAGGAATTGATTGAACGGATCTTTTTGTCCAGAGCCGACAAGGATGCCCATCTAAAAGTTCTTCCTTTTCGCCTTCTAGAACATGATAAAAGGAAACAGGAAGCCTTCACAGCTTCTTTGCATTGCATCTATTTCCTGTTATATCATTGCTAGTCATAAATTAATTATTTGCCTTAAATGGAGTTTGAATTGCTTAATCGACTCTGCTTGGCCACAAAAAACAAGGGTTTTTGCCAAATTTATTGGTAGATCATTAGTTAGTTCATTGTGTTTCGGAATATTTTATTAAAGGTGTACAAAATCTCATATTTCATTAAGGTGTTCGAATTCATGATATCCATCACTTAAAGAGAAGAGATATTGAATTAACTCACCTTGAATTGGACACCCGTGCTCTTAAGTTTTTCGGGGTGAAACTTATGCTTAATTTAATTAGCCGGCTTAATGAGAAAAAGATAACTTGATTTAGTACTACCGTCCTCAACGTGAAATCAAGATATTTCCAAAAGAAAAAGATGGCGACTTCATAACTAGCTAGGATCGTAGTATAATATTATAGATTCATTCATGGGGCTGAAAATTCAAAGGGTTATTCGAAATTACGCGCAGCACAACGGGAGATCTTTTGGACGGGCGCCTTGGTCCATTGTAGCAGAGACGAGAAGATCCGACGCTTGATCTGCCCACGAGCAGGAGGAGGCAGCGGATGATGGGCTAGACTGTGCCCTCGGAAATCCTCGCCTGCTCCAATCCGATGCGGCTGGAAGCGGTGGTGGAAGTCGGCATTCTCAACCCTAGACGCCATATACAGCTAAGCTCAGTGTCTGTGTGATCTCTGTGTCTTTGTTTGTGTTTCCGTTCAAGGAAAGTGCGGATGGGATCGGAGGATGAGAGGTAGTTGAAGGAACTAGAGAAGGGAAATGATGTCTTCTAGAGAAGGGAAATGCGGTCTTTATACACACATAATATATGTATGTATCTATGCATGCATGCATGTATGTATGTATGTATGTGTATGATAAACGTGCGCGTGTGTGTCAGTGCCCGATATGCCAAGCCTGAAGCAGCGGTCAATATGTACGGGACATGGAAAATCCTATGGCATGCGAAAATTCTCTCCACTCACCACATCGTTCGTAAATTTTATTAATAAATATTTAATATATTATTATTAAATATCATATCACCTTTTTCTATTCATTAATAGTATTTCTTAATTATAATTTAAAATATTTATTGATGTATTAAACGTTCATTGACTAAGTTCACTATTTTCTCTATGAGCTTGGCTCACCTAAGATTTTTTTCATGGCATGCATGGAAAAAGGCAAGGTTCCTGGAAGCTCCACGACACAGCCTACCACATTTCAAAGCTTGAATTGGGAAAGTATGATTGATGCAGCTGATACTGTGCCTAGTTTGGAGCCAAAAGTATTCGCGTTCAATTCTCACTGATTGGAGTCCTATTGCCATTCCTCTTCCTATTATAATCTTCTAGATTTATACGTGTCTCATTTGTACATCAAAAAATTTAATTTTAAGCCAAGATTAATCATTAATTTATTTTTAAAATGATTTCCACATTTATAGGTAATTGTTTTTTTTTTTTGGATAACCATTCATTTATGGGTAATTGTTTTGTTTGTGTGAGAAGGAAATACAAATCAGAGGAGTTTCATACAATAGTATCAAGACTGATGGGTGGTAATATAATATCCGTAAGATTTTTCTTATTTCTTATAAGTTATCAATATGGGATGAGATAAAAGTTATTTATATGTATATGTATATGTATATGTATATGTATATGTGTGTGCCTAAAGCAAGACTTCGTGGAAACCACGCCTTCTTTCCGGTAATTGCTTTCTGAATTTCAAAGAACCTACTCGTCGGAGAATCAAAGAGAGGACTTTGAAGATGAAATTACTTATTGATTTATCTTTTCCAAAAAGTATTCATTTTTTTTTCTTTGTATTTTCTATCTTCTGTGCAATGGAAGGTTGAAAACTTAAAGAAGAAGATATATAAGAAAGAAGAAAAATTAAGAAGGTATTGAATTTTTGTTTATAGGAATCGAACTGGTGTTGGCCTCCTAAATTTATATCGAGACGGTAGCATTATGCTAAACGCATTTCTTCCTTTATTTTCTGATTTGAAGGAAACACCGGTTTTGTTTTTGTCTTTTTACTCTTTTTCCATAAAATGATAAGAAGAAAACGGGAGTTTTTCACTGACGAGGACCAAATAAAGAACTCCTTATACCAGGTCGAGAGGATAGCTGACTACATCAAAACCTTTGATTTCTCATCTTCTTTTAATTTTGTTGTTTGATTATTCTGTGTCTCATCTAGAACTAGCACAGTTGCTGTTGGATTAGCACGCATGCACTCAAAATTAACCCATCCACTTGCTAATGGCTAAACTTCTTTCCTGGTTTATTCTTCTTTATTTTTTGATATCAATGGTATCCGGTATTGTAACAACCGAATAGTCCACTGGACGGTATATTATACGGACTGGACCCGCCATTAAATCCTAGATACCGACCTCCGAGAGAATCCAAAAATGGATTTGGCATACTGCATGTTATCAGCTTACTAGCGGATATGCCCTTCGGAGGTGTTCCAGGTTTATTCAAATTCATTTGTCTCTTTTTTTTTTTTAATGCCAGAGTGTTTTATATGAACTACAGCTATAGTCCGGCACATCTCCCCTTAAATAAGATTTTCGAATTTGAATTTCATAAATAGAAAAAATTCATAATTGAGAGAATTTTAGCTCTTAATTGATTCAGTTTCAACTTAAATTACTTACAACCCATTGTATTTATGAATATTAAGTCATGATTTTAATATGAAATAGAGAGATACGAAGAAATAAACTTACACTGCTATATAATTACATTGAATTAAATTTGAATTTATATTATTTATTAGTACATCAAGTGATAATTTATCCTTTTGACAAGCATATAAGTGGTGCCTATTCGCTTTTCCCTTGCTTAGCGAAGCGATTTCCTTCGAGGTGATGATGTTGACTTTTCTTGTCCTTTTTCTTCTCCTTTTTCTTCTCCTTTTTCTCTCCTTAATGCTTGTCCTTGCTGGTCCGAGATGATTAGATGAAAAGTGAAATGATGAAAGGGGTGAAACTGTATAACTTAATTAAAAATTAATAAAATCAGTGAAATTTACATAGAATTTAAAAGTTTTTTCGAGTTTGGGACGTTGTCGATTATAAGATAACCGCATAAACGAATTTCCGAATTTTTGATAATATCAATAGTTTTTAAATGTTTTCTAATTGGATCTCTGATTCCGGCAACCTATCAAAAAATATTGATACTACTGGTGGATTTACCCATCCCACTACATTATACTTGATTTTTCATGTCAAACGTAGTGAATGATTGGCCCTCAACATCGATCCTGTTAGCCTAGTATCACCAACGTCCTATTATTATAGATCAAGAAGTGGGTAGCCTTCTAGTTCAGGTCGAAAGAATATGCTTCTAACTGGTATTTAAAACAAAATTCATATAAGATATTCAAACATGTGACATTGAACTTACAAAACCTTTTAAGTTCATCGAGCCAAATGATAGCCTAACTGTTAGGATGTGTTACCTATATCACACATCCAGCCTCCTACTCTGCGTGCCCGCGTCAGTGTAAACTATAAACCCTTTTATGATTACAAATGAAACTTATGAGTGCAGAAAAGGATAGGAGAAAGGGCAATTGAGGCGTATAGAATTCACTCAAATTGTATCCAAAAACCCTTAACCTCATACCAAAAAGGGATAAACAAAGATGCCCCCTTTCTTGAAGACTTGTCAGACTGGTTCTCATTTTTTTTTTATGACGTGGAGTATCTGGGGGTATGGGATCCCGACTAGTCTCCTCGACCTGATGAAAACCCGGAAATCCGATCGGACAGGTAAATCAGTGCTCCTGCACATGCCGATGGCGTCCAAGGGTTCACTGTGAGAATGTGGAGTTGAACCCCCAACCTCAGTGCCCCGTCACACTGAGGAGGGAAAGTACCTCACCATCAAGCTACCCGCCCGGAGGTTTAAGACCGGTTCTCATTTATTCCCAAGGAAATGCCAAATAGAGAACGACAAAGAAAGTCTAACCGACCCCATGGATCTCATTTTATTAATTAATTAATACACAAAATTGTAAATTCAAACATATGGTTATCAATTAATATCAACAAATATATAAATGGTAAATTCTAAGTAGATAAATATACAACGTCAATACTATATACGTGATATGACAGCATTATTGAAGATTTTCTCCTTCCAAAGGATGTTTTATTTTTTTATGAGGAAGATTTCTAAGTTTAATATAATAATAGGAGATAAAAAGAAATAAAAATTGTACATAATTTTCACGGAGAGGATCAAATCTCCAACGTCTAGGTTGTGAGACAGAGGTTTATGTTAATGCACTGAGACCCGTTTCTCAGGCAGTTTTAATTTTTCATTACCGTCGTAAATCAAAAGGTAGAATCAATCAATTTTTGGCTGGCCGCAATGAATCTGGCTGTTGATCTTACCTCACAACGTGATATGGAAAAATACTGATTAAAATATGATAGAAGAACAAAATTAATCAATAGAATAATTGTCATAATTATTATTAATAAAAATAATTTAATTGATCTTTTAGTAGGACCACCTAAAATTTTTTTAACTGTTGTGGATTGTCCAATAATTAAATTATAGCGGCCAAGACTTTACGTACGCTTGAATTTGCTGTCTCTTACTGGGTGTTTAGTTGGATGGAATAGGATGGGGAATAGTTGGACCAAATGAGTTTTTGCTATTTCCGATAGGATTAGAGGATGAATGCATAAGAAATGCTATTCATCATATCCACACAAGGAATAGAGAAAGCTATCAAGAAAAGAAACTGAAAAGACAAAATTGCCCTCCACCATTCATCTAATTTCCAGAGCACTGCCCTTACTTGTAAACATCCTTGCCGTGCACCAAGCTCCTCCGGCCCCCGATTCATCTCCTCCGACGACCCCATCCATCTCATCCGGCAATGAGCTGTTGGTCGCTCGCCCGCCTTCCGCCACCGGAAGTCCACCTCCGATGACCAAAAAAATTATTTCCGGTTAGCCTCCCCCGAGGACGATGGGTGACGGAGCTCGATCTCGGACAATCCCATCTCCTCTGACAGTGGGGCTCAACGGTGTCGACTCGTCCCTCGAGCCCACGGCTCGAACCAAGGACAACTCTCTTCTTCTGAGCACAGCCGTCCAAGCCTTTCCAGCTCGATGGTGGCGAGGCCCTTCTCTCTGTACAGCTTGACGGCGGCGGCAAGATTGCCGGAGGTGGTGAGCTCGAAGGAGGAGGCAGAGGCGGCGGCAAGCTCGACGGCGACTGTTGCTGCTGCGGTCTTCACAGGAGCTGCGGCCTCAACAGGAGCTTGATGGTAGCCTTTGCTCGGTGCTCTCGGGGGTGGCAGTGGTGCTTTTGGCGGTGGCTGTGGTTTGGCCCTGACGTTGGCTCAACAAGGGCTTCGTCTTCTTGAAGACGATGAACAGTGTCCTTAGTAAATTTTTTTATTTTTAATTCTTTTAGTCTTCTGTAAAAACACATATAATAATATTATATATATGCGAGGGTAATTGTGTCTTTTTAACCTTAAATACTCTATTCATTATCACTATATTCTCCCAACCAAATAATACATATTTATTCATCATTTTATTTTATTCATCATACTATTTCTTATCCATATATATTTTATTCCATGTCTATTCTATTCCAACGAATTAAACTCATTATTAGTCCCTATTTCCGACATGTCAGAAAGATTCTATTTAGTCAGCCGTGTTACGGATCTCAAGCAGGTTGCCCACAAAAATCAGAATAAAATATGAGTTACTCCATAGAAATTTTTCATATTCTTTTATTTTTACACTCATTGATATTTTTATAATCGGAAAAAAAATGAAGTTTGCTATAAAACGGAGTTCGCTCCACCAACTTAGGTTCATTAAGGTGTTTTAGGGTAACTAGGTTTTAAATTAAAATTTCAATCCTATGTATGATGCCCTAACATTATACTTTCTTGTCATATCTAATGTAGTGTTCAATCATAAAGAAGAGAGAGAGAAACCATGACTGATAAAATTTTATTCTTTAATAAATTGACTTAGTTTGAATCGGAATTGATTAGAGTCGATTATTAGACTTTTTGTATATGAAAAGAAAAAAAATTGGTGAGCCACTTAAAAATAAAGTAATGGGATTAATTTAAAAGGGAATTTTTTTTTAAAAAAAAAGGTTAAGGTAAACTTATCCTTCATAATTGCAAGTTGTCTGAATAAAAGGCATGCACTTATTACAGGAGTGAGCCCCATTGACTAAGCTTAGAGGTCCCACACGCTTAATCCTCCTAAGTCATCATCTGGGGACCACAATGTGGGTGTAGTGAACTCGTTGTTCGGTCCTGTGCGCGTCGAGTCTTGATCGGTGCCATACGAAGTGGTACATAGCTAGTCCGGTTCGTGCCCGTAATTTTCAAGTTCTATAACTATTATATATGTAAGAGGTCCTCAAGTACACATGCACAGTGCGCGGTCCATAACAACATCAACACTTTTTTACCGGTGGAGTGGTGCAATCCACAGTACGATGCTTGACAGATTTAACGTGCAAGTTGATGTTTGAAAATTCCAAGACCATCTTGAAAGACGGCCGATCGAGTAAAAGACCTAGAGATGGATTGTGGGTGGGGTTCCCTTACGTTCGAGAAAATGCGAGATAGTTTTACCATTTAATAAGTTAATTTGACGTAAATATGAAATAGCGAAACATACTCGTTCATCATTTCTATTGTTGATTTGACAAAACTTATGAACTATGTCAAAAGATAAAAAAGAATCTTCGTAAAGAAGATCTGTTGATTACCACAACCTATAAATAATTTAGATTTTAAGGTATGTCGTGGTAAAAATTTTACATGTTATCAGGGCACTGTGTAGTATGACAAAAATCAGATAGCGTCACACACATGTAAGTTTAAGTTGCGTTATATATCTCAAAACATCCGAGACGATGGAAAATTAGAGAAGAGAAGCAGTGATTGATCAATGTGGATCGATCTTTCAGTGTATGAATTCACGACACGTATTAATAACTAGGAAATATTATCATGTGTGATAGACATATTACGTGACAGTGCTGACAGTGCCCGTTACGTACAAGACTTTCTCGATAACCAGGGATGAAGACGATGATAGAAGTTCGGCTCCAGCGCAGCATCGGGCCTGGCCTGGCCAGCTGGTCCTCTCAAACGGTGGATGCCTATCGACCACGGCCGGCCGGCCTGCCCACCCCAAACCTTATCTAAGAAGGGGCGGTGTGCCGCACTCGCACTCCTCCAGTTCAGCCGCTCGATCAGCCTCCTTGGGTGAGTCACGGGCAAAACATCGGAGAACAAGACCGGCGATCTTTCCGACGAGAGCCTTCACCATGTGGAACAAGGAAGTGAAGATCAGGTGCTTGATACGTCCCCGGACCGGAGGAAGTCTAGGAGGACTGCGGCGGCCTCCGGAGCCTGCCTTTGTACCTCCCCGCCGGTGCGGCCGGCAGCCGCCATCGTTGCCGTCGGCGCCTGCAACCTTGTAGTAAGAAGCCATAGCTTCACCGACGACGACGGTGAGGCTAGATGTCTCGATTTCTCTTTAGCGATCTGTTGAAGTTGTCCAAGGAAGTGGCGATGAAGGCGGCGCGTGAGGGAAGGGAGGGAAATGGGGGTCGGAGGTGATGAGAGGAAGAGGGTGACGTCGCGTGTATATATATATATATATATATATATGTACATACACTGAAGGCTCAATGGAAGAGGGACGAGGAATGCTGCTGGAAGCTTCCTCATGAAAAATTCTTGCGTAAGTCCGGCTTACGGATAGACTCACGTAGTAAATTTATTTAATAAATATTCGACACACTTAAGTAGTTGTTTGAAGTTATAATTACAAATAATTATCATTAATAAATAAAAAATAATATAACACATAATAATAATATATTAAAAATTTGTTAATCGTGCCAAAGATAATATGTGAGTAAACCATCAAAATGGTCCTCAAAATTTTGACGAGTCATCAATTTGATCCCCAAAGTTTACAATCCATCAATTTGGTCCTCACTATTCACTTCCGTCCATCAGTTTGGTCTAGACGTTAAACTGCTGTGACAGAAATCAACGTGACATCTAGTTGACAGCTGACATGTACTAATAGAGTCAAATTTTATTATGAAAATATTTAAAAATACCAAAAAAAGGAAACGACACTGTTTAGAACATTTTGGTACCTCTTTCATATTTTAACGACACCATTTTGGAGGGTTGGGAGTACATGTGTTAGCAGTATTGCATCTCAACAACAGGAAGAAGAGGTTGAAAGAATCCAAAGGGCAACTAAATAGTGCTGTTAGAATATGAAAAAGGACACTAAATGTTCTAAACAATGTCTTTTCCTTTTTTTCGGTATTTTTAAATATTTTCAAAATAAAATTTAACTTCATTAGTACATGTCAGCTGCCAACTGGATGTCACGTGAGATTTTCGTCACAGCAGTTTAACGTCTGGACCAAACTGATGGACAAAAGTAAATAGTAAGGACCAAATTGATGGGTTGTAAATTTTGGGGATTAAATTAATGGGTCGCCAAAATTTTAAGGATCATTTTGATAATTTACTCATAATATGTTGATTTCAGTTGATGCAAGAATCTTTCTTTCCTCCGACTTAGAAATTGGCAAGGATTGTCCGGCCCCAGCACCAGCTGTCGTCAAGAAGAAAAGACAGAGGGATCATCCCACGCACTGGGCACGGCCACTTGCACACACATATGTGTCTGTGTCTGTCTCTCTCTCTCTCTCTATATTTATATGTAAAAGAATTAGTTGAAGAGAAGAGGGTTCCGTGCTGTAGTGTTATTCTTTTTTTTTTTTTTTGGTTAAATAGTGTATATTTAATACGGTGTCAATCAACCCCCAACAAACTGAAGTGGGGGCTCAGGACATATAAGTCTGGGGTGTGATACCCCTAATACATCAGCATATAAACTGAAGTGCTGTAGTGTTATTCTCATCTTAAGACAGAGAAATTTCTATATCAAATTTTATGGGTAAAATCTTCTTTAATTATTTTATTCTCTCCTTCTTCTATATTTTTGAGGAATATATATATATATTTTTTGTACTCCAAAGAAATTTAGTGGGAGAAATCAGCTTGTCATTGTCAGGAGGGAACGAGGAACCGGCGACGAAAAATCCATAGAGAGATATGCACTTAAGACTAATTATTCGAAAGATGAGCTTTTTTCGATACTGTATTTGAGTGCTGTGAAGGTGTAAAAGAATCAATTAAAATTAATTTAAATTTAACATATGAATTCGTAATAAAATCAATTTCTCACTTAAACTATCACACATACACATACAAAAAAATAATAATAATTCAAAATGAAAATTTAATCGTCTCAGGATATGAATGGAAGAGAGGGGAAATGTCTGTGGAAGTTCGCCGGGAGAAGTGGGGAAAGGCGGCGTACTATTCTATCATTTTGTTAGAAAGAAGCTCGACTATTTGATATCGGTTTAAGTAATTCGGTACAAGATCTCTTAAATAATAGTCTTGAATTCGAATTTTTACGAATGAAAAAAATTCATATAAGGAGAATCTTACCTTTCAGTGATCCGAGCCGGCCTCGCTTGAACTATTGAATCTCATTTTTCTTAATGCATTTTTGTTTATTCAATACTTTAAAATTTTAATAAATTCTCATTAATTTGAAAGCCATCTCTCTCAACCACGAATTGGAACGTAAGATTCCAGCACAGATTTCGCTTAAGAAAAAACCAAAAAAAATAAATAAATAAAAACACAAAAAGAAGGAAAGAAAGACGCGGAATCAACTCCACACACGTCTGGGCTAGTAATTAAAGTTTGAGCTCGGTTGTTATGTTACGTATGCCATTGCATCACACATATAACCGTTGCTTAATTACGTTAATTAATTTCAGTTGCATTGTATAAACTACAATTATTTAGAAAATGTTTACCCGCTTAAAATGGTTTAAGTTATCTCACGGTCACTTCTTTTTAAATGAAGTCTCTTAAAAAAAGGACGGTTCGATACAGTTGGTACTGTTCTATACCTGTAATCGTGATTTAGAGGTCTTGGGCTCGATTCTCGCCGGTGAGACTTCCCGTACCCTCTTCCTTCTATTATTTTTTTACGTGTAAGTGGGACCGGGGCGTCGATCTTGCTTGCTTTTATATAGTTAGTCTCTTGTTCCCCTTTCGGGCATCAATTTATATTATAATATGTCGCCAAAGACGGCGCTGTGCGTAGAGACTAGAGAATGGCAGGCAGATTCCTGCCTGTTTCCTCGTATACTTATCCCTAGTCTAAATCAAATCTTGTTGAGTGGAACGTCGAATAATTCTCATGTATCCAACTTTTTTTCTTCATAAACTCGGAAAGAATTTTTAACATGTATTACGAACTCACGTTTTTTAAATTTGACTATGGAGCTCGAGGTTATTAGGTTCAGATACATAAAAAAAAAAAAAATTCTAACTTATGGACAATCGTTAAGAAAACTCAATTGTCTTGTGGTCGTTGAGTTTGAATCTGAAAAAGGAATATTGTCCCGTTGGAGAACTGTACTGCAGCTTGAAAATAGGCATTGAGAGTTACAACTTTATAATATAGAAAATCCGGCAAAAAAAATTCTAAAGATATAAGAGGGTTATGCGTTATCATCATATTATCCATTCAAACGTTTGGATCGATCATATGCATGCCTTTATCGACAACTTCCCTCCCTTCAGTCTGTGTTTGTGCTATTCCTAAATTCATCAACCCGAACCGGAACGTGTGAAAGCGTGGGATATCCTCGACAATTGACATGTACGAATTTTAATTTCCTCATTTGACTGATCGGGTCCCGACTTACGACGCCATGCCATAACCTAGAATTTCATTGTCTCGGCGACCGAACCTATCGGCCTCGTCATGGTACGATGAATAGATGGGAGCGTGGTTTTGCTATATCCGCGAGTTTCTTTTATTCGGGAAAGTAATTGCAAGTACTAGTGTCTGGATGAGTAGGGTCGGATGGACCGTCAATTAGAGCTAGCTGAACATGTCGAATTCTTCCTTTTCACGGGGGTAGGAAAAGTATGCCACATCGATTGAGTAGGGAGGAGGTCTTGGACACACATGTAAGACACCAACTCTAGGAGCACCGGCCACGAGAATTTTTGGGTGGTCGATCTGTAGTATGAAAGGCCACTGATGAACGTTCTGGATGGGTCCTTGCTGTGGACGTACGGGGATGGTCCAAGATAGTACTACACAAGGCTATGGTTCGCTCTAAATTAATTTAGAGCTTAGTAAATTTTTTGGATATTAAATTAGTGGGGAGGAAAATTTTGTTCTTCATGTCGGCGTGGACAGAAAACTGACCGGACAATGTCAAACTGAGTCAAACATTCATATGTTCTGGTCGGGAAAAGAAAGGACGGACGGGTTCATAGCCCCGGTCGTAATAGATCTTCTAAGGCTTGATATTCAACCTGGTTACTAATGGGCTGGACTTAGCTTATTATTTTTAAATGGTCCTATGCGAAGCCCAGCGTGTACCCATCATAACTGTCCAAGTTCAGAATCAGCCCGTGGCTTTCCAATTACTTAATTTGGAACCATTGTCATCCCACATTTGGAATATAGATCTTCAGCTTCTCAAGTTGAAATGGTTCAATTTCTCTTGGATAAGCTGGAAAGACCCTGTCTTCAAATTTTTTAGCTACATATTCCAGTAGTTGGAGAGAGTCTTCAGTGCATCGGATATATACCGTGTGGCAATGCTGACGTGATACATATCCCTGTTCCCCTTCAAGTGCAAAAATTTGGGATTTTGCATGTCCGAATCTAAGTGGAGTTTGCCATTGGAGTTACGGGATCGCTAACTAGATTCTTACGCTCCTTTTATTTTCCTTTTCTCTCTTCAGCAACACTTATAAGGACCAAAAGAGGAAGAAATAATTAATATGAGTTAGTTGGGATAGTTGAATATCTCTTGAGTAAGGGATAGATAAAGATGCTCCCTTTCTTGTAAGACGGGCTCTAATTTTTCTAAGGAAGTGCCAAATAGAGAACGACAAGGGCCAACAGACCCCATGGGTCTTATTTATTAATTAATTAATATTGAAAAATGTAAATTCAAACAGATGGTTATCAATTAATATGTCAATCTATATCCGTTGACCCTTCCGAGGGATGTTTTGTTTTATTACCATGAAGATTTAGAAGTTTAAGGGATAATTACAATGAAAGTCCTATATGTTTATCGTTTTGGTAGTTGAGTTCTGTAAGTATGAAAATGACTCAATTCTGTTAGACTCTCAATTCAAATCGTCACTGTTTTGCTGAAGTGGACTTCACGTCGTTAGCAGTTCGGTTGACGGAACAGTAACATTTTAAACTGAAAATATAACAAAATTGATCTTATACGATTGAATTATTTATTTTTAAACTTATGCTGTGAGAATGAACCGTGCTCCTCGCTGCCTTTCAAAAGAAAACAATACGACCCAGGCCACCCGAAAGACGAAAAGAAAGAAAAAAAAAATGGAAGGGAAGTGGTGACGTGGCTCAACCAGAAGAGAAGAGAAGATGAACGTGGAAGTACAGTAGAAGACTTGTATTCCAATTGTAGTATATTAAAAGTATAGACTATGAAGCTATACGGAAAATATATCGGCAGTCAAGGTACCAAGGTGCCATTTGAATCGCGAAATTTCTCAACATAGCATGGATGGCCAATTTTATTAAATATATAATTAAGATTTCTAATTTTCCACACTTACTGAAAATTTCTAATATGATAAATATATTTTCTACATTAGGTAATATCCCACATTTAGAAATTTAATGGGTTATAATTTATTTAAGTTAAAGTTAGATTTGTTTTTTTTTTTTTGTGATATCGATGGTGTCCGGCGCCGTAACAACCGACTAATCTACCGGAGGGTGTATTTACAGCCCCGGGCCCCACATTAAACCCATGATGCCGACCTCCAAGGGGTTTCGAACCCGGACGCTCTTTGAGTTTACTCAAGAAACCTGCCACTGGACCGTTATCCCTGGAGGTTAAGTTAAAGTTAGATTGATACACTAAATAATAACATTCTCTCAATCATGAATTTTTTATATACTTACAGTACTTTAACTCAAGACTTTAATAAAATAAAAAGATATCAAATAAGCTGAATCAAATCGTATCCATTAATATTATAAGAATAATTGGATGAGAACTCTCTCTCTAGGTTAGACTTCCATTATTTTTAACTGGTCAATTAAGCATTTTTCCTTTTACAATGTATTATATTCTGAATTTGTTGTGCTATACTTGAAATTCAGTTCTAAACATCCACTCTTATATGACAACATGTTTACACTGAACGCATATTCTAAATATCCACTCTCAATGCTTTCTCTTTCGTTTTTAGGCTACAGATTTGTATGAGTCAAGTTTTCTCTTCCGTACTCGATTTATCAACCACAAGCCGACCATTTGCGTTTGTCAACTCATTCACACTAATACGGTGTGAGCCCACATATAAAATTTCCACTGAACCTATAAATGGCTAAATCTTATACGGATATTCATATAAAAGCTTAAGTTTATATGTGATAATATTGAAATTCTTTTACCTTCCAAGATTTATTTTATTATCTTTCCGACAGAAGATTTATTTTTGAATGCATACTCTACAGTAAAAAAAAAAACTACTATTATAAATAAAAATTTACATATCAGCAGGGCACTTCATTGATAATTAGCAGTTCAGAAGCTGAATTCCAAGTCGTGGTCGAAACATGGGCTTTCCCAGAATTTGGATGACCAATTCTCTATCCTTATAATTATTGTGCGCATGTAAAGAAACCACATAACGAGGAGTTTTGCCAAATCATTATCCCGGTTTCCAGTATAATCCACTCGTTAAAGGGTAAAACTTTCAAAATAATTATCATTTAAATTTTATCGATCCATATACTCTCCCTCCTCTTTGGATTTTTTGTTCTCTTTCTTTGATATTAATGATACGAATACTCATTTATCCTCTATTTTTTAAAAAATATTTCTCTCCCTGTTATTAGCTATCACGCACAATAATTTATTGGGCTATAAAATGTTATTAAACGTAGATTTTTCCCCTTGCCTTTCGTGAGTAGCACGAGCCATGGTCGGGCAACAAACCTCCAGGAAATTAAGAAAAAGCATGCAGCCCTATGGAATATCCAATCAAAAGCCGATAATCCACGTTCCAAGAGAGGGCCCCGCCGGTTCATGAACAATTTCGCAGAGGTCCCACGCGCTTTTGCTCTTTTCTGAAAAGGAAAGCCGACATGCGAGACATCGATGTAAACTTTCTTCGTACTCAGATTTATTTAGCTGTAGCAAACTGTTCTTTAGTTTACTCAATGTTTGCAAATAAATTTTCGCTATTGTCAAGAGTCAACTTTACATGTATGTCTAAAAATCTGAATAGTAATTTACACAACGGATACGTTGTGTATTGCACATTGAATATTTACACCTCGCAAGTCCACATTATTATGATCTCATTTGGACTAGTAGGGTGCCCGGTTGGAACCCGTTTTCAAAGTGCTAGGATACCATCGATTAGTCCCTCCTGGTGTACGATGCGATTCACATTCTGAAGCTCTCAAACAAGGGATGGACCCTTAAAATTCGGAGAAATTGTAAAATGTTTCATAAATTAAATTTCACGGTACCTGTATACCGCATTTTTTTTAGTTTAAACTATATTATTTTGGTCCCATTAAGTTGATTACTTTACTCTTATTCTAAATTAATCACTACTTATTATATTAAATATAAGGCCTTAATCTTCAAACGTAATAATTTCGTAAATACTGAATCTTTTTTTAAAGGAAAAATAAAGCAGAGATATGTGATCATCGTCGGGTCGTTTTTGGAACCGTGATGCGTGCACACGATTTATTTAGCTTAATGGATCGTGTAATTCCATGCCAATAGCGTCCCACTACGACCGTTATATCTGATTAAGATCTCAAATCTTAGAGAATTTAATATGGAAGTTGCCGGGAATCACCTAAACTCAACATGACATGTCGTATCAATGGATTTGATATATATTCAGATTCATCTTACATAAATAAAAAGAATTGATTGGGACTAAGCTCTCTGCTCTTTGTTGAGAGGCGCGACAAGGATGCCCATATAAAAGTTTTTCCTTTTTTTTTTTCATTTTTTGGGTAAGAAATTGACATATGAAAACAGGAAGTCTTCTTAGCTTCTTTGCCCTGAATGGAGTTGAGTGGCTTAATCAACTGTGCCGGGCCCCAGGAAAAAGGGGGTTTTGCCAAATCATTATACCCATGATGTTTTCGACCAGTTTATTCGTTTTGAAATATATTTCATTAAGGTGTTCAAATTCTAGATATCATTTAAGGGAAAGGTATATTGAATCAACTCATCCTGGACACTTGTGCTCGTAAGAGATAGGTACTAGATTCAATTCTAGGAGTAAATAACTGACCGATTGGATAATTCTATAATGTGTCACAAACAAATATACATATATATATGTGTGTGCTTCATTACATCACAAACATAAATTGATACATCGATACGTATCGCCCCGTACGTAACGTGTTGTGCACATTATAGATTCACCTAGGATCGTAATATAATATTGTAGATTCATTCACGGGGCTGAAAATTCAAAGGATTAATCGAAATTACGCGCAGCACAACCGGAGAGCCTCTGGGCGAGCGCCTTGGTCACGTGTAGCAGAGTCGAGAAGATTCGGCGCTTGATCTGCCCACGAACCGGAGGCTGCAGCCGATGACGGGGTCGACCGTGACCGCGCCCTTGGAAATCCTTGCCTGCTTCAATCCGGTGAGGCTGGAAGCAGTGGTGGCAGTCGGCATTCTCAACCCTAGACGCCATATATAGCTAAGCTCAGTCTCACTCTCTCTCTCTCTCTCTCTATCTTTATTTGTGTTTTTGGTTCGAGGGAAGAGGGGATGGGAAGAATATATAGGCGGAGCGACGCATGTAGAGAGGAGTAGATCATAATACTTTATATTGGCAAGTTGAGCAGCCTTCAGGGAGAGCACTGTCTGATGCCATCGTGTCATGGCAGCAAACGCCGACCTCTGAAAAATGGATAAAAATTAAAGCATTCAACTTCCCCTTTCTTTTCTTAAAATTTCTATCTAGAGTAAGGATATTATTGTAAAATTATATCTAATTTTAATCATATTAAATATTATAATATTATTTTTTCAACAACTTTCTCACGACTCTAAGATACTTACCAAGTACAACAATTTTATTTTACAACACGCTTTCTATATGAAATAAAAACTTTTTATATAATCTAACTTTAGCATGTAATCTAATAATACTTAAACCAAACGCCCCCTTAAAGAATAATCAAACTGTTGATATTGTAGATTCAAAAATTCTTTTAAGTAGTTTCCTAATAACCCCTAGAATCTTTTAAATTCATCTGTAAATTTTAATTAAATTATCCAATTTCATCCCTTTAAAATATGTGAAAGTCTCGACTAGAACAGCGATACTAATGTTAATGTGGTTTATTCGTCTAAATAAGATTCATCATTTATATGTTATTCAATCAAATTTACCATCCATTAATATTTTTATATTTCTTTAGAACTTTTTAAAATTTATTCATTATACCACAGAGTTTCTGCTTACCCACGCGCGCGCGTCCAGTAAGAAATCAGCTTTGTGCAGTGTCCGGACCAGCGGATGGCGACGATCATAGGTGGCCACTGCCGTCGAATGATCTGGGGACGTGGAATGAGACGGTTTATTTATTTATTTATTTTTACTGTTTCTCTCTGGACATTCTCACTCATGGGTGATCATTGGCCTTTGATTGGCCAGGAGGTTGCAGGCAGAGTCCTTCCGGTTTCCTGATCGACTTTGCGGAGTGGAAGAAAGGATTTTATTTTATGTAAAGTTGCCACAGAGTGATGATATTTATCAATATCTATATTTTTATAATCTAAATGAGAGTTACAAACTCTCCATTGAGGCCTCCACGTGGCGGCATCTGTGTGGTTTATCTTAATAAGGCTCTCCTCATTACACGTGTCCCATTATTTTTCTGTAATAAATATATTTTCTGAAGACATTAAATAAATGTTGTAATTTGGCTTAGTGGTTGGGTTGCTGTGCTCTTCGCGAGCACAACCTTTTAATTTTTGTCTTAATTTGTTTTAATTAATAAATAATGGAATATATTATTAAAAATAAATAAATATCATCAATAAAAATATATCAACATTTATCTAAAGATATATAAAAGATATTAAATATAATTTATTATTAAAAATTTTTATTTTGAGTACAAGAATAGAACTCATGAATTTTATTTTTATTCCGGATTTGATTCTGTTGGTGTATCAAGAGAAAGAGTTTCCTTCATTTAGGGGAATCGAGTCTCGTATTGGGAAATAGAATAAAATTATTCATTAACCTTTACACAAAACAAATGACTTCTTAATATAAGTGACTAGACTTGAATACAATATAACATTAATATATTATTGTGAGAAAGAGACAAATATTATATTTATGTCCTAATTTTTAATGTATATTATTTCTATACTGGTAAATAAAAAATTATAAAATATTCACATTATAAACATATGAATAATAACATAACTCTTTTTAAATAAATGAAATTTGCTTGTGAAAAAGATATTTGATTGTGAGTTAAACAACGAATCATATTTTTAAACATTTCTATACTTTAATATAATTCATTCAGTTTCTTATAAAAGATATATCGAATAGCAGCTTAGCACAGGCTCTTTTTCTAATTAAATTTAATTACAAGTTACTTTTTTCGTTTTATGATTTTACAAAGAAAATTTTTAAATTAAATGAATTTGATTGACCAGTGCCATCATGTAATCACTATTATATGGTAACACCGCTATACAGAAGACTTGCTTTGTTTGCGGATGCATTTGAAATGGGCAGCGCCAAGGACCAAAAAAAAAAAAAATCCAAAAAGCGAAAACCAGAGAAAACCATCTGAAACCAATATGAAAGAACCGGATTTTAGGGACCCTACATAAAATTTGGACGATCTTTGAGGTCATGAAAAACCGACCCAAGAAAGTCAAGGCCTGACGTTAAAAGTCCACCGAGTCTTGAAACCGACCGAAATTATATGAAAAGTAAAACATCATGACAAAAAATTCATCTTATTATTAAATTTTAACCATAAATATAATAATTTAATATTTTAGACTTGAATTTTATTCTATATTTATACTATTTAACTTAATTTATGCACCAAATATTTACAATTAGTAATTTTTTATTTATTAAAATGAATTTTATCTTATAATTTTTGTATTTAATTTATTATTTTATTGAATTTCAGCCCAAAAAATCATCCAAAATAATCGGATCCAATAATGGTTAGTTTTTCAATTGATAGATGGTTCTCGGCATGATTGACTTAAAAAAATTGATCCAAAAAAATATGGACCCTACCATTAGTGAAAAAAGACCACCAACCCGACCACTTTCACCCTAGAAATGGGTATATGCTGACCAAACTCCCATATAGCTGCGCTGTCAGGGTATCTACAGTCTTAATAATTTGTTTAGAAACGAACGAAAGTGAATGATGAAACCAAATGTCAAGTAAAACAAAGATTCGGTCGGAGATAGAACATGCCTTTACACTATAAGAAGAGGGCACATTACCGGCTATAAAAGGTGGACAAAAATGCTCAAAATTAGACGAAAAAGGACATTTTTTCGTCCATCTTTAGGCTAAAATAATTGGACATAAAAATCCTTGACGCAAAAACTTTCGTCCAAACTAAGTTGACATTACCGACGATTTTGCGTCCACTTTGTCCAACTTAAAAGGTAACATAAGTTGGACGATAAACTGTCGAAAATTTCCTGAGCTTTAACGTCCCATCTTCGGCAAATATTCTGTCACTTGTCGTCGACGTTTCGACCACAAAAATGGGTACAATACTTATTTTTAAAAGATTACTGGCACCACCATATGCTCTCATGGCACGGTTCCCGGGCCGCCCATAGGGAGTTTTCTTTTCTTTGCTCTAAGGTCACGGGGGGTTTCGAGCCAGGGTGTGGACTGTGGAAGCACAACTCTTTTCCATCAGGATATTGAATGGCTTATAACCTTAAGCCAAATAAATAATATTAAATTAACGTAGTTTAGTGGCTGATAAAATAAAAACAACGAAACAACTTTATTGAATGAGAAATAAAAATAATTAAAAAAAATAGCCATTGTTTATTTGAATTTAAAGAAACTACTATATATTCGTATGTTAAAAAAATAAATTTCATATACATTACTTACGTATAAAAGAAAAATTAAATTTGGAGTAGTTTTGGAGTTTATAATCAATTTGACTTCTCCTTACATTTAACCTTTAGTGACATCATTTATAAATATGCTTGTACATATAGATCTAGAAGCTGCGGGGAGTTAAAGATCTGGAAAGATCTACGAAAAATTAGCTCGGATGACTTAGATCACATTATGTGGTTTAATACATCCGTCCAAATGTTGGACAAAAAAAAAAATCCAAGTTATACTAAAATTTACGACGATAACAACCGTCTAATTTACGTCCAAGAATTTTCCAAGAAATGGACACGGTATTAGCGTCCGCTAAAGTGCATGAAATGATTTGCCTTT